>APFE031756046.1:4696-21408 GCA_000404065.3 Pinus taeda | reverse complement strand
CCCTTTTGACGGGGACTCATAAACAAAGATACTTGTATTTTTTGAAAAAATTTTGTTGTGTATATTATATGTTATTTATTTTTTATTCAACCCCTTTGAAACTTTCCAAAAAAAAATCAAGCATTATGTTTAAAAGAAATTATATGAGAAATATCATATGAATTCGATCGTGTCAAATTCATATGCCATTGGATAATGCATTCTTTCATGAATCCAACATGATCAACTCTGCCACTTAAGGAAAAATTATGCTCTAAATCCGCTAGGGTACAAAATGGGTTTGTAGAGAAATTTGCAGATGGGGTGTTGAAACTGTAATTTTTAGAACCTCCTGAGCGTGATCGAGCACTTCAAATGCTCGATCAAGCTACTAAATTTAAAATTCAAATTGCTTAATCAATCATTAAAGTAACCCTCGATTGAGTTATATACGTGGTTAACCAGCGACTCCATTGATCAATTGAAATCCCAACCCGCCAACCCTCTACCAAATTTTATTAATGCTACTAATGTTAAATGATATGACTCAATGGCTTGATCGAGCTTATAGCTTGATCGAACCTCTGTTGTCAACAAATAAGCTAGTTTCTAAATTTGATTGTATGAAAAAACAATAAACATTCATTCATAGAGCAATATCAGAGCGTGAAAATTACACAAGGATTCACAACAAACATGGGAAATTGGAGATTTGGATCTAGAAAAGGAATGAAATTTCCATCCACACAAGAAATATGAGATAAATCTAGATAAAGTATGAGAAAAATATGTCAGACATTGAGATAGAAAGAAGATCATGCAATTCAATAAATTCATGCAAATACAGGTGATTCAAATTATCTCACTTCTGATATTACTTGCTCCATTTGTATGCAATAGGGAAAATGATTGAAAACCAAAAACAAATGGAGAATGAAACAATAAAACTAAGATAAAATAAGCATTGAAAATAATACCACACATTTAAAAAATGAGATGTAGTAACAACTAAAGAAAACCACTTGAAACCATACAAAGTATTGAAAAATAAACAAAACCTTGCAAATTATTGAAAAACACTTGAAACCATGGTTTATTGGAATTTTCTGAAACCACTTGAATTCTTGCAAATTATGAACCACCTTTGAATTTTAATGGTTTAAGATAGCCCACAAAAACTAAGGATTTGATTTAACCAAAGAAAACTGTTGGAACACAATTTCCATATATTATTTACATGAATTACAATTGATGGCAATTTATTTACAAAATGGATTAGCAAAAATGGTTGTCACATAGGTGCTCCAAAAATTATAAACATTTGTTTGATTAATGTTTGGTATCCCAAGTAGGAGCTTAAAGAGATAAAATGTGTCAAGATCTATAAGGAGCAAGAATATCCCTACTTCTAATGTAGATGAAGTGAGAAGACATTCTTTGTTAAACATATATAACCACAGTAAACTTTTGTAACATTCATCATCATATATAACATTTAATGGTTATTTGAAGCCTAAATGATGATTCCTTTATTTGAAAACCTCACAAGTTTCTTCTTTCAATTCTCACATGAAGGTTATCATAAATTTTTAAAAGGAAAATGTTTTTTAAAGATATGCAAAGTGTAATGTAGATTCATTCTTGAACGAAACGAAGCATTTAATTGCCTATAACTATTATGCTCCATGGAAGACTCATGTGATTAATCAATATTAAATTCATAAATAATAAATGCAAAAGAAATAATTTAGCATGCATGATTGATGATATGCTAGAAATGTTTAAAATGTTAATCTTCTTAAATTGTGGCAATCGAATGTTGATTAAATTCATCTACTTGTTTCTTAACATGTAATTGTCAAATATATTTCAAAATATGGTTCAAAAGTAAAAAATAGGAGTTCTTTATTTTAAAATTTGTCATGATTTGATCAAAATAATTAAAAACATAAAACACATTGGATATTCGTCTTTGCATGTGCATAAAAAAGGTTCCTTGTAGAAACATATAGTTTTTAAAATCCTCTTACCCATCCTTGTGCCCTAATTTATTGTTGTGCTAATATTTCCATGTGAATTCTCCAAAAAAATCTCACAAATAATTTGTGCCCCTCTAGACCACAAATGATAACAGTGTACATTCAGTTTTGATAAGACCTTGAAGCCTCTTCCTTGCTCTCTAAATCCACTAAAACCTCTATTTCTTTATTTCTTTTTGTTTCCTTATCAACAATTTCGTTGTCATTCTCATCCCATATTTCATCTACTTTTTATTTGGAAGTGTGAAATTCTCTATAGCTATGATAAGTTCTTCCTTTAATAAAGTTCTTCTTACTATTGTTTTATGGTAATTTTAGTTACATGTTTTAAAATGTTAAATGATATGGTGCCTCTAATGAAGAACAAATTTTCCAACTAATTTGATTTTCTATAGCAGGCCTTAAAATATTGACATAACTAAAAATTAGTTGAATATGTTCCTTATTGGACCATATTGTGTGTATTTCTGTATTGTAGGGTTTTTTAATCAGTTGATTAAATTTGTATAAATTTATAGATATAGATTTTTTTTTTTTCTCTCATGAAATAAATCTGGCCCTTCAATTTGCTAATCACTAGCTTCATTTTTTAAGAATATACTATTCCACTGAAATATGTATTTAGAAGTTTCCTATATAAGAATTTAAACTTTATTTCTATTAGTCTTTAGTTCAACAACCTTGCAAATTATTATACAAATGAGTAGATTTAAATAATTGACATTGGATTTAAATAATTGAAATGTTTGGTACATGATATATATGAACGAAAATATAATACTTTCCTTGCTACAATAGGGATCACTTTTAGTTTGGGATTTATATAGTCGTTTGAAGAAACAAAAAAATGTTGCTAATAATAAGTAAATTTGAAAAAGGTCTTGAAATGATTCACTTTGTTGTGAAATCCCTTTTAGTTTACGACTTATATAGTCTCTTGAAGAAATGAGAAATTGTTTCTAAGAAGAACTAATTTGGAAAAAGGTCAAATGCTTCACTTAGTAAATGGAGATAATATTCCTATGACTTGTCAAATATTTTTTTTAAATTGACGATATTGTGTTTTATTAACCATTTATATAAATATATTTAGCACACATTATAACTATATAATACATATTTCACACATACTTTCAATCCAAACACTTTGTATGTGCACTAGGTTCACCTTGCACACACCATCACTACTAACCAATTTGTTTTACAAATTATTGCAAGTAGAGTAATTGAGGCTTATATTTTACTTTGAAATTTTGAACACAAACATATGCTCACATAGTTTAATTAGGAAAGACTTAAGTGGTCAATCATCCACACATCTTTCTTTTCTTGCAAGGGTCAAACATAACATAGTGTACTTAGGGAAATTGTATTAAAGGATCATGAACCACATATCCACATAAATTAAATTCTAACACTTTGTATGTGAATTAGATTTACCTTGCACACACCATCACTACTAGCTAATTTGTTTTACTAACCATTATAGGTATAGTAATTGCTTATATTTTACTTTAAAATCTTGCACACAAAAATATACTCACATAGCCCAATTAGGAAAGAAGTAAGTGGCCCATCATATACACATAATTTATTTTCTTACAAGGAACAAACATCACAAAGTTTAACTAAGGGAATTGTATAGGATAACCACATATCCACATAAACTCACACTTTGTATGCTCACAATTTCTCTTGTACACACATTCACCTCACGGACTAGCCTCGCTTAAACTTTATTTAAAGAGTATTGTCTTTTCAGAATCTTTGTACCTAATTTATTTGCGCATATATTTTGTTGCACACCTTAAGTGAATCAAAGCCTTTGCAAAAGCAATCTTAACCTAAAAAAACTAAATTCCTCAGAGGGGCCACAAGATAATTTATAGTTCAGGCTAGGACCATGGTAGCATGTAGCACATAAACTATCATGGTTGTTTTTCATATTGAAACATAAAAATTTGTCTATTATGGAGCTTAAAATCCTACATCATAAAGTGACAAATCCAATACATGGAGAGAAACTTATGAAGGGGGTAAGGCCTAGGTGGCATATTATCACAGACCTTCATGTTATCTCCTAACACATGGTAGGGATTTTGGGTCAAATATTGATAACTGAAAGTTGAGATTCATTCATTTCCACTAGACATAAGTAACTTAGTGGCCAAATCTTAGAAAATCTTTCCCTACATGTTGAGGTGTAGGATCACTTAGACCTGAGGTGATCTTGGTCAGGCTATTAGAAGCGTCACCAGCTCTTATGGTATGTAGCCCTTGTACGTTTGGCCACTATAACCCTCTACATACCTTTGTTGGTTTTTTGGCTATTGGAAGCATTTCTAGTGACATTTATGGTGTGGACCTAGTACCCTATTCTAAAATATTCACAAGACCTAGTTACTACTTGAGAAGAGGGACATTACGTATTTTTAGAAATTATTATCATACGCAAACAATTAGATAAACCTTTTTTGTTGAATGTTTCACACATTAGAATTAAAGTGAAAATAAAAATTTATTTTTTGTTTTGTCTTATGTATGTGATTCATTTGGTTTTCCTAAAGAAAATGTTTGTGTTTAGGTTTGTATACAAATGCAATAGTCTCAAGTGTTATTGATTTCTTTCCTTTCTTTCCAATTGATTTCTTGCTCAGAATAGAATGCATGTCATTAGTTACATGTTTCATATGGATTATATCATATTTAGGTGCCTCTAACATAAAATTCACGTTATTATGAGAATTATTTTACCTTTCATACATGTTGAACGATTTTACATTTCATCACCCTTTTTGTTGAAAAGGGGACGAAAACTTTTTACTTGCTCTCTTCTTCAACCCATATTTCCCCGAGCTCAAGACCCTATTATTTTCATGTTTCAATGTAAAACCCTTGGTCCATGTGACTATAACCTTAGTGTTTCCAAATTAATTTTTATTAATTAAGGATGAATGCTTTTACCTTTCATCATATTCTGAATCAACCAATGGTTGACATAAGGATCATTACCTTTACTATTGCACTCTTCTTCGATCCATATTTTCGTGAGCTTAAAACACTTTTCTTTTCATGTTTCAACTTAGAACCCTTGGTCCATGTCAACTACCTAGCGACCAAGTCTCAACTTATTTTTTATTTAAATTTTCCCTAAAGTTTGTGACTAGAACACTAGGGTTTCCAAATTGATTTTCCTTTAGTGAGCACAAATGCCTTTACATTTCATTAGATTATGAATCACCCTTTTTGTTGAAAAGGGGAACAATACCTTTATTAGTGTGCTCTTCTTCAACCCATCTTTCCCTGAACTTTAAACCCTTTTCTTTTCATGTTTCAACTTATAACCCTTGGTCAATGTCAACTTGTGCTACCTAGTTACCAAGTGTCAACTTGTTTTTCATTTAAAGTTTACCTAGGGCTTGTGACTAGAACCATATAGTTTCTAAATTAAAATTTATTGATTGAGGAGGAATGTTTCTACATTTCATTGTATTTTGAATCAACATTTTTGTTGGCATAGGGACTGATACTTTAATTGACCTATGCTCCTTTTCGACCCATATTTCCTTGAGCTTGAAACTATTTTCTTTTCATGTTTCAACTTATAACCCTTGGTCCATGTCAACTTTTGCTACCTAGTTTCCAAATGTCAACTGTTTTTTCATTTAACTTCTCCCTAATGTTTGTGACTAGAAACCTTGTGTTTCCAAATGGGTTTTTATTGATTGGGGAGGAGTGATTTTACTTTTCATCATATTCTGAATATCCCTTTTTGTTGACACAGGGACCAATATGTTTACTGATATGTGCTCTTATTTGGCCCATCTTTCCTTGAGATCGAAACGCTTTTCTTTTCATGTTTCAACATATAACCCTTGGTCGATGTCAACTTCTACTACCTAGTTACCAAATTTCAACTTTTTTTCATTTAATCTTTCCCTATAGTTTGTGACTAGAACCCTAGGGTTTTCAAATTGGTTTTTATTGACTGTCGAGGAATGATTCTACTTTTCATGATATTTTGAAAAACCCTTTTTGTTGACACAATAACTGATACTTGTACTAACCCATGCTCTTCTTCGACCAATCTTTCCCTGATCTCAAAGCCTTTTTTTTTCATGTTTCAACTTATAACCCTTGTTTCATGTCAACTTCTACTACCTAGTTGCCAAATGTCAACTTATTTTTCATTTAACGTTTCCATTGGGTTTGTGACGAGAGTTGTAGGGTTTAAAAATTTATTTTCATTGATTGAGGAGGAATGATTTTTCTTTTCACCATATTCTAAATCACACTTTCTGTTGACACAGGGACCAATACTTTTACTTATCTGCACTCTTCTTCAACACACATTTCCTTAAGCTCAAAACCCTTTTCTTTTCATGTTTGAACTTATAACCCTTGATTCATGTGAACTTCTGCTACTTAGTTTCTAAATGTCAGATTATTTTTCATTTAAATTTTCCCTATGTTTTGTGACTAGAGCCACCGAGTTTCCAAATTGGTTTTTATTAATTCATGAGGAAATATTTTACTTTTCATCATATTCTAAATCACCAATTTTTATGACTTAGGGACTAATACTTTTATTGACCTGCACTCTTCTTCAAATCATCATTCCCTAAGCTCGAAACCCTTTTATTTATATGTTTAAAATTTGAACCCTTGATCCATGTCAACTTTCGTTGCCTTGCTACCAAGTTTCAACTTTCTTTTCATTTAACATTTCTGTAGGGTTAGTGACTGTAACCCTAGCGTTTCTAAATTTATTTCTATTAACTGATGAGGAATTCTTTTACCTTCCATCATATTTTGAATCACCCTTTTTGTTGACACATGGAATGATACTTTTACAGGTGCACTCTTCTTCAACCCATCTCTCCATGAGCTTGAAACCATTTTCTTTTCATGTTTCAACTTAAAACCTATTGTAGTTGCTACAATACCCTCCAATATTTTTCCCATGCTTAGATTTCGGAGCCTCCTTTCTGCCCAACGGAGCTCATCATTCACTATCATCAAGTATTCATCTTATGTTCAATACCTATCCTTCCATGCAGTGCTTGCGATGTCTTGTTTTGACCTTAATTTGAAACTTTTCTAACGCAAGCCTTTTCCTGTCTTGACCTTGCACATTGTCGGTCTTCCCTTCAGAAAATACACGATCTTGGAAAGCATTCTAGCCTTGAGGATCTGAAATATGCAATCCTGAGAGGCAAGCTAACCTTCAGCTCAAAAACTGCACAATCCTAAGAGGCATACCATCCTTGAGTTTATAAATTGCATAAAATATTCTCCTACCCTAAAAAATTATGTAGTTCACTAAGCAAAGGAATTTCCCAGTCCCCTGTTGCTAAGAATTATGAAATTATTCTTGGTAGTGTCAATGGCTAGTTTATTGAAAAGGAAAAGAAAAAAACTATTTTTAGAAAATGGGAGTGGAAAATTTGTTTCCTGAAGGATGGCACAAGTTGTTATTTTTTACTTTTCGCCAAGTGTCAATTTTCCCTTGATTTTAGGAACGCACATGATAAAACCTAGACTAGCCTAGATCTATATAATAAATTCCCTTGGAGTTCATTTCTACATTCGATCTTGGCGCTCTGACCTTCCCAAGGAGATCAAGGAGTCTTCGGTGAAGTTTGTGACGCTTTTTTGGGTGAGTTTTTCTTTTGTCATATTTTGTCGCTTTTTGTGTCACTTTTTTTCATTTCACTTTTGTGAGTGTTGTTTTGCTTATTTATCATCACAGTAGCTAGACTTTTAGTTTATGTTAGCTTTTACAAGTGTTAATTCATTTTGTCATTCACTTTTACAAGCGTCGGGCCAACTTCTTATTTTTTCCCACGAGTGGTTGTTGTTATGGCACCTCCATGTGTATGTTTATTTTTCCTTTTTCATGTTTATTTTCTACACTTGATTCTCATTTATCTATCTTACCCTTAGTCATATATAAACACTTCCTTGAACTATCAATCATATTTGTTAGTCTCCCATATCCTTCCTGAGTAGATCTCCTCTAACTTGGCTAGAAGTTGTCATCTTCAACTACGTGTTTTACAGATCTAAGGCTCAAGCCTTGTGCTTGGCCTTTAAGACTGCGCAATTTACAGTCCCTAGCTTTTCCAACTATGCGTTCTATAAATCAAAGGCTCAAGCTTTACCCTTGGCCATTGAGATTGGACAATGTGCAGTCTCTTCTTTAGTCTGCGCAAGCTGAGACTACACCTTCCACAGTCTAAAGCATCAAGCCTCTCATTTTCCTACTGATCTCATGTAGTGTATAGTTCATAAGCTCGTCCTCTCCCCTTCGGTCAAAGAATTGTGCAATTCTACCTCTAAGACTTGTGGTTTCTACCTTGATATTTATTTGTGGGTTGTCCTTCTAGAGCTAACTTATGTTTTCCATGAGTGCATATTTATCATACAAGAACTATAGTCTTTGAGAAATTCTCTAAAAGGACACTATAGAAAGAATCACTAGGGAGGCAGTTGAGAATACTCCTGTAAACTTGCTAATTTTCACAGACACTCAACCATTTATAAAAGAAGAACCATACATTACATGGAATAAGGTGAATGAGGTATTCTCAGCAAGCAGTTTCAAATAAGATCATGAAGACGAGCAAGTTTACATCAATGTCTAAAGGTCAGGATTACATAAGCTTCCATGTAGGTATCTATCTTGTGCATGCACTTATGTTGTTAACTAGATTTTGTCACATACAGACACAAAGACTATGACTCCCAATGGCGCCATTGGATAAAGGCTTGCATCTTTGATGGTAGGTAATTTTTAGAATATGTATCATTTGTCGCTTCCTGAATCTTACATGGATTCCCACTTCTATGCAATCACCAACTACTTGAGCATGAAGGATGTCATCAAAGGTTTGGTGAAACCAGAAACACTTACAGGAGAAAATCTTTCTGGAACGATTTTTAATAATTGATAATCCTATGATGTTAGATCTATTTTCAAAGTAGTACTAAGACAATTCTAGAAGGCTAGGGATTCTTCCTAAATCAGGAAAACCATTCAACTGATCGAATTTTCTAGCTCAACAATTTAGGACCCATGTAAATAATGCTAAAAACCTTCCCAGGGTAAGTAAGATAGGTTTTACATGTTTTCTTACTTGCTAGATGCATTATATGCTCAGAAAGCTTCTCCTGTCATGTGTTGGAGTTGGTTGCCAAAAGAAACTGTTGTGCAAATTTACTGTAAGTTCCTTTTGGAGTGCAACTACAAATGAGTAATTGAAAAGTTGACTGATCACATCCTCATTCCATTGTATAAGTTAATCTTTGAGGAAGATCCATCTTGCATTTTGTGCAAGGCTATGGAAGAAGTGTTAGAATTGGTGGATTGGTTTTCCTCACCAAATGGCATTTACATCAGAGTGCTTGGAAATCAAAAGCCTCCACATCTACTACTGAGGTATGTCATTGATAAGTTGGTAATGCAAGATGTAGCCTATCATCATTCCATAAGTTTATCAAGAGTTTTAGAGAGACAGAAGAAAGAGACTTGGCCCACTCTTCCTTTGAAAGTTAGATTATACGAGATCAAGAATCTAAAGGTTGCAAAGATTGAAGGTAAAGAGATAGAGAAGTTCACATTTGGTTGACTGGCCTTTAATACGTATAATCCTAGGAATGCTTGCAAACAAAAATATGTAAATATTCATTTCTAATGACTAAGCATGAATTTTTTCAGGCCTAAGGAGGAAAGGATAAATAAACTTTAAAATGCCTCTAAGCCCTGCCAACCAGTTAGCTTCATAGGTACATCACATGCTTCTCCAAATCCATAAGAAACTTTGAAAGAATAACCATCATTTAGGTTCAACCCAATGCATGAAAATGGGAAGAACAAATTTGTGCACAGTCCAATGGAAGAACAAAATCACAAATGAAAAGCAGATCCAACCATCTTGAAAGCAGCTATAGGAAGAGGGAGAAAGAGAGAACATAGGAAACAAGAGGAGGAATTGAAGAGGAAGGAAGAAAAATAATAGAAGGAATGAGAAGAAAGGTGAAGGAAATAATAAGAAGAAGAAAGAAAGAAGAAGAAGAAGCAACATTGAATCAAGTTGAGGAAGAGGAATAGAGTCAGTTACTAGAAGAAGAGAGAAAGCAATTGCAGGGCAAGGAACTTGCTCAAGGAATTGAAGACCCAATACTAATCTAGGATATGGAGGTGGAACCAGAGCAGCAAAATCAAGATGTTGATCTCATGTTGAGCATGTAGTAGATCACCATTAAGTCTCCCTGTCTTCCCATAGATGAGCAATATTAGAGTGAAGAAGAGGAAATTATTTCTCTTGATGATGGTCTGGTCATGGATACATATAATCTAACTTATGATGAGCTTCAAAAGAAGATTATACCAGCAAGAAATAAACACTTTCTAGATGATCTCGCATACCAGGGTGATTGTGACGGATACCAGGAGGAATCCAAAAGACATTGTTGCATTCAACTTGGCCTTCGCAGGTGCTACCAAGTCAAACACAGAGTATCTCATGGCCGAGAAAAGGTAGATGGAAAAGGACTTATAGGAAGAAACGAAATAAGTGGAACAAACCCAAGTAGAGGTCTAGAAAGAAGTGTCTGCAAAGGTGCATCAAGAAGAGCTTAAGGCATCCATACCTAGTGAAGTATGGACATTGGGAGAAACAATGGGAATCCTCTATGAGGAGCTTGTCTCTATGCACAAGTTTTCCGCTCACATGCCATGCATGATAATTACAAGGATAATGATAAATCTCATAAGGCTATTCATACAACCATCACTTTCATGCATGAGTGGGAAATGCAGCACAAAGGGGTACCTCCCAAGTTGGTGAAGAAAATAAGGCAATAGGCTGACTTGGAGAAAGTAGGGGTTTGAATGCTTATCCAGAGTAACAAATAAATCACCTCATTCATCTCCAATATTTAGGCCTTGTATGCATTGTTGTACAACAACGTGTAATTCATGGTAAAATCACATGAGATCCCTTCAATTGTCTCACTCACCAAAGCAAAAGGTAGGAATAAGATCATGTAGGAAGTTGAATAATACTTGGACCAACTCAGATAGATTTCCATCAAGGAATATATAGAGGTGAATAAGCATAATATGTATAAGTACATTAGTGGTTCTATCCAGATCAATACCATGTTTCTCTTGCTGGAGAAGGAAACTCAAACTGGTTCCAAGTGAGTGTAGCCGAATGAAATGGAGGGTACAGTTTGCTTCCAACCTGATCACATCAGACTCTTTGGGGAAGTCATCACTCATTACAAATATTGGTACCACTATGGGATCGAGAAACTAAAAATTGAAGTGGTTGATTGGAGTTTCCCAAAACTAAATCTTGACTTTTTTTGTCTTATTAGGCTATCTAGTTTATTATGCTCAGTTTTGTCCTATATGGGTATGAGAAATATTATAATATTATTTTGTAATTAATTGTAAGTTTCAAAGAGTCATGAGGGAAGTCCAAGAGTCGCAAAGGGAAGATTATTAGTCATCTAATTTGCTATAAATATACCCTCAAAACTCAAGTAAAGGGATTTTGGCAAGACTTTTGGCTTAGGATCAAAAGCTTGAGAGTTTTGTTGAGAGCCCTAGATTTGCCTAATCATAGGGGGAGTATCTTTATTTCGAGTAAGTGTTGGATTCATGTTCCACTATTGGGACTAGTGTTTTGGAAATTGTATATGTATGTTTGGGACATTCACTTTAATAAAATCTCAGAGCCGACACATTTTCATGCATATTTTGTGAATGTAGCAGGAATATTCTTGTTATGTTTTCAACATATGTTATTTCATATACACTAATTCTTATTAATTGTTTCGTTTTCACTAGTAGGAATCTTGTTGAATGCATGTTGTTGTATATTTCACTTATGGTTATCTTGTGCACAATTTTGTAGGCTAACTTATGATTCCTTTTATGCTCTTATGATCCTTTCAAGCTATGTAATATTATAGGCTTCTAAGGAGATTACTCATTGTCCCTTTGGGTTTTTAGAACCTTCTGTGCATTGCACTTAACTCTCCATAGATATATACACTTGTTTCACTAAATTAACAAATACATAATTGTATACGTTACCGCAGCCATGGCATACCACTAAAACCCAACACTTCGGCAACCGAGTTGTATTCTAGATGGGAATCCTACTTCAAATGGTATGAGTTCCAAGTGGGAATGCATTTCAGGGAAACCCCCTGAATGTTGGCGGGTCCAACACTGTCAACATTTATGGTGCTATAAGGAGGGCCAAATGAAAATTTTAGCCTCTAAAGCTTGTTTGAATGTTCCTATCTTTAAATGGATTCTTCCCATATTTTAACCCCAACATTTTTTTCCAGAACTGCAAATTTTGAAAATTCCTATGGGGATAATTAATGACTTCACAAATCTGAATTTCAATGGCAAGGGTGGAAAAACCATTCTCGAACACATTGCTTGCTTTTTTTAACTTTTCACTCCTCATAGAAATCATTGTGAGGTTACTTCTTGTATTTTTTCATCCTTATGTTTGAAGCACATGTTAAAGAATGGTGTTACACATTTCCAACTTCTTAGATTCACCCTTTCGAATATCTTTTCAAGGAGCTCTACCAAACCTTTGACAGGTATGATTATAAATTTGTTTAAAATAAAATCATGCATCTTAGAAAAGAACCTAATGAATCTCTTAAAGATTTTTATGAACGCTTCATTCATTTTTGTTATGAATTTTCTGAGGATGATATTTATTGGAATTTCATGAAAGAGAATTTCAAATTTATTGTTCATATTTCGATGAATCTAGTAGAATATGATTCCTTTGAAAATCTCCCAGCATACACTAGTTATGGAGATCTTAAATATGCAATAAGGGAATTTATTGTTCCAAGTGACTCCTCGTCTTCTCCTCATCAAACAAGTCCATTTATGCAATTTGAGGTTTGAGATCTTGTGAGTCCATCAATTAATCTAACACCATCTTCTCCGACCCCTCATATTTAGAATTTAAGTGGAATTTTGACTGAGAATATGATTTTATAATTGATGTTATTCCTTCTTTTCCTCCATCTGTTGGTTCCTTTGGTCCTCCTAATTGTGAGTTATTATACCCACCTTTTTTAATCATTTCTTCCAATGCTCATGAGGATAAAATTTAGGATGAAGTTGGTGTTGGTTGGAAAACTTGCGATATCATTCACAATAACTATGTTCGGGAACTAGTTTCTAAGAAATAATTTATGATGCAAGTTGATGTTCTTCCTTTTTCACCTCTCCTTCATTATCCTGACATATTCCACAATTCCTCCATACTTGTTAAATCTTTCGAAGAATCAGTTTTTGATGATGTTAATTTTGATCACAATTAGGACTCATGGAATGTTAGTTTTACATTTGAACATGAAGAAGAAAAGTCTTCTCTTCCTAATCTTTCCCATCCATAATATAATCATTATGGAGAAAAAAAGATTGAAATTCCTTGTTTTCAATCTTCCCCTCTCTATGATTCATCAGATCGTGAGGATGCCTTGAACTTTCTTGATAATGGAATTTCTGATCATTGTTGTTGTGATTTATTCATCGATTCATCTAGTCACGACTTTGTGTTTTCTATTGTCGATTTTTCTAAGCCACGGGTTTTTGATGACATACCTTCCAACATCCTGGAACCACAGCAATGTGTCAAGGCTAGTCTATGCTGATGGTTATGTCAAGTTCTTGCAGTCTTTATGCTAGTTCTTATCATAATCAGGAAAGTGCTTTATCTCTCAAGAATCCTCATCAATTGATCATGTAATTTGAAAACCAATCTATTTCACTAGTTTCACATCCTCCATCTGTTTTGTATTATATGATGGTTCGATAATTGTAGGAGTCATATCTAGAAATCTGGTTAGAAAAATGTAATATTCCCACTTTCTTTATGTTTGCCAAGATTGAAAGTTCGAAAGAACATTTTAGCATGTCACCTTGTTGCAATGTGCACGGACACCACAATGAAATAGTTTACATATTCTTTCTTGTTATATTTTTCTTCTTACATTTTCAGTATTCAAATGTTGCAGTATGTCATGATTTATCATTCTTGTCAGCGATTATTTCTGAATATCTTCTTTGTTGTTGATCCAATAGCCTCTAAGGTCAATTAATACTTTAGTGGTTAGATTGGAATTTTCAGTTTACATAAGCCTGGCCTAGTTTTGGATATTTTATGTATATTATTAGATTGTTTTATTTGTTTTGCTATCATTTCACTCCATTTCGATCATTTGTTTCATTTCATTTTATAATAAACTTCTGCATGAGACTATTTTTGATTCCATAGAAAGAATGGTGAAGTTCAAGAGGAAATTATGTTACTATAAATACTTGGTTATATATTTAGTCCCTCTCGTTACGTGAACCTTGCACCTTTTAGTTGAACATACCTTGATGGAAAATATATTCTTTCTCAGAGAGAGCCTAGTGGAATTATGATTCTTGAATATATAACTAGTGCCACCTACTGTAATTTTTTTTAATGATTGGTTGGCTTTTCCTTTTCAACTATGCTGAGTAGAGTAAGGAGGGGAGGAAACTATAATAGGTGAGCTATATTTCAGAGGTGTATAAATATCTGTATTTGAAGGGACAAGCTCTTGTTCTCTCAATAAGTTAGGATCCCTCTTCCACCCCCATGAAATTGTTAAGTATAGATACATAGTTCTATGAACAAAATTAAAAAAAAAATGATGATAAATATAGGGGGAAAGAAGAGAAAGGATTTTTGTGTAAGAAGGTGAAGCAAGCAACTTTGTGAGGGTATCTTACAGGCTCGCTTGAAATGGAGCAATGTTTGTGTCCCTGAAGTGACCCCATTAAGGTAATTTCCAAGCCTGATGGCATCGAAGAAACACCAGAGATGAAAACTAAAACTCTAACAATCCTTTCTCACTTGTGTATTTATATACTCCCATCCCCAATTGAACCAGTTCCATTTGAATTGTTTCTATAAGTGTGTCATCAGTGAAGAGAATGGTAGGGACTATATATTTAACTCAAACTAAGTAAAGAAGCTATGGTGATAAATGAAAGGAAAAATACTTATTAAATAGTTAGACCTGGATTACTGAGTTAAGACCCATATAGAGGGTTAGATTTCTACCAGTGTGTCGCCAAGTGTTGTAGCTACTACAACACCCTCTAAAACTTTTCCCATGCTTAGATTTTGGAGCCTCCTTTCTATCGACAGGATCTCACCATTCACATTTCCTCAAGTATTCATGTTACGTTCAATAATAAAATTATCCTTCCATGCAGTGTTTGTGATGTCTTGTTTTGACCTTGATTTGAAATGTTTTTAACACAAGCCCTTATTGTCTTGACCTTGCAGCATTGTGGGTCTTCCCATTAGAAACTGCACATTCTTGGAAGGTAAGCCAACCTTGAGGATCTAAACAATGCAATCCTAAGAGGAAATCCACCACTGAGTTGAGAAATTACAAAATTTTAAGAGGCAGGACAACCTTGAGCTTAGAAATTGTGCAAAAGCTTCTCCTACCCTAAAAAAACTTTTCACTTCATTGAGCCAAGGAATTTCCCAGTCCCTGTGGCTAAGAATTGTTCAATTCTTCTTATTAGTCTAAATGACTAGTTTATCTAAAAGGAAAAATAAACAAAATAATGTATGCATAGAATAGAGGGAGTGGATAATTAGTTTATCGAAGCATGGCACAAGTTCTCACTTTTTACTTTCCATCAAGTGTTTGTTTTTTGTGGATTTTAGGCATGTGCGTCATAAACCCTATCATAGCCTAGATCTATATAATAAACTCTCTCAAGGTTCATTTTCACATTCAAAGAGCCCTCAATGATGTTTCCAACACTTTTTCGGTTGAGTTTTTCTTTTGTCATCCTTTTTCTCTTTTTCTATTGCTTTTTGTTGTTTCACTTCTATGAGTGTTGTTTTGCTTGTTTATTTTCATAGTGGCTGGAATTTTAATTTATATTAGCTTATACAACTATTGGTGTGGTCTGTCGTTCACTTTTTACAAGTGTCGCATCAACTTCTTGTTTTTTTCCCACCAATGGTCGTCATTACGGCTCCTCCTTGTGCATGTTTTTTTTTCCTTTTGCATGTTGATTTTATGCACTTGATTCTCATTGATAAATCTTACCTTTAGTCATATCTATTTTCTTTCTTTGACTATCACTCAAATATGTCACTTTCCGATCTCCTTCCTAGGAAGATCTGCTCTAACTTGGCCAACAATTGCCATGTTCAACTCTACATTTCATATATATAAGGCTCAATCCTTATGCTTGGCCTTTGAGACTATGTAATGCACAGTCCATGGCTTTCCCAAATATGCATTTCATAGTTACAAGGCTCAAGCCTCCCCCTTGGCCATTGATACTGTGCAATGTGCTGTCTCTCCCTCAGTCTATCCAATATGAGATTATGCATTGTGCAGTCTCAAGCTTCAAGACTCTCCCTTTCCTACTGAGACTATGCAATGCAGAGTTCCTAAGCTCAACCTCTCCCCTTCAATCTAGGAATGGCATAGTTCTTCCTCTCAAACTTGTGGTTGTTGCCTTGATATTTCTTTGTGTGTTGTCTTGCTTGAGCTAACTGTTTAGTCAATTTATTGTTATCTAAATTGCTAGTATTAATTGTCAACCCGGGGCTCGTAAGCTGATGAAGT
>APFE031756039.1:0-15526 GCA_000404065.3 Pinus taeda | reverse complement strand
TCGAATTAAGAGGCAAAATGAGCCTACATAATTCCCCATTTCTTGTGATCATGACGCTCCTCCATGATAGCTTTGGCCAAGTCTATCCATGATGGTTGTGAGAAGGGGCAACCTTGTGTCAAAAAGAAAATGCTTGATTATATATTTATTATAGGATTTTTTCCTTATTGAGGTTTAGATCAACAATAATAATATAATTGTCTTCACCAATTACACTTCTTTGTATTAACCAATTACACTTCATCTACTTGCTACTCTAACATGATTTGGAACTTCTAACAATTTTCAGGCTACATGTACCTTTCCTAGCACAATATCTTACTCTTATAAAAATCATTTTCCATACAATATGTTTCATATCATAAGAGAAATAAATATTTTTGTTGCATTTTCATTGTGGGTTAATAATAAAAAAAGAATTACTTAATTATTCCTTCAAATATAACTATTATCCTATTGATCTATATCATGAATTCAATTGCATTGTTGTGAAGAACATCCTTCTGAAGTTTCAACTCTGCTCTTCTCTGCTAGCTCCTGAGTCTATATGTTTCTTCATATCATAACAAATTTAAATGTTTATACTAAATTTTATCTTTATATAATAAATATGAAATACAATTAATTAAATATTCTTTCAAATCCAAGTCAAAATAAATAAATGTGATACACCATAGAAATCTGGGCTTTATAAATTTCCCCAAGCATTTCACATGAAATAAAAGCTAATAAACTATAATATATAATATTACATGCTTATGAGAGAGTATATATATATATATACACTAACACGAAACAAGAATATAAAGAGAAGTAAAATTAAAACAAAATGTCTTAAACCACTGAATATCCTCTATTTCCTCACAATATGAGCAACCTAAGGACAAGCTAGCTAATAATAAGAAGTCTCTTTTTTGGCACACATTTCCACCTCATAATTCAAAGTAAAAAACATAGCAAAAGTATTTCTTGGCATATGTTTGGAATTGCAATCTACTCTCTTTCCTTTCCAATGTATTTTGATCCACTATGTGTTACAAAATGCTGTCAATGTTGTTATGATTTCAATTCAATTTGGTTGAGAAAGACATCCTTAGATGTCACTGTCATTTCAATTGGATTAGCTAGGATGTAATCTCTCAAGATGAAATAGAAAACACACTTATATGCACTAAAGCCACAAAAATGTTCAAAAATAGAAAACACATAAATTTAACTAACCCCATAAAAATGTTCATAGTAAATTGAAGGGAGAATAAAGAAGGCTAAACTTGCATGACACCATTTCGAAGCGATTGATATCAAACAAAGGCACAATAATTCGGTTCAACATTGACAAAATAAACTTGCCCACCCTAAACTACTCATCATTAGAAAACACCACAAGACTTACTGCCTTGGAGAGAGGAAGGTGGTTATTCGCTAAACAGTGAAAACACAAGACAGAGGCAAAGGAGGTTATTGGAGAGCCCGTTACCTTACTTGGTAGGAGAGGAAAGAACAAAACAAAAACCAGAACATGGTCGTAATTTAACATGAAGATGCCATGCCAAATTAAGTAACTACATCTTTAGGTGGATACCATGTAACATTTAACCAGCTCACCCTCATTTTTCTGGGGCTAAGTGAGGAAATATTTCTGAAACTATAGTTGTGACGAGGTAAGTATAATTAGGGATTTAATAAATAAAAAATAAATAGCCTTTATTAAGAGCAGCTATTATAACAAAATTGTGGCTGATGACTCGTTCGCAGCCTCACTGCTGGACATTCCCTGCGGTAGGCTCCTACCCTTACCTACTTGTGCTCCACGCATTTCCTTGGGGTAAGCAAGGGAGCTGATCCTCATGCGAGTATTGGTTTCTATAGCTATGCCAACTCGGGTTGTTTGAGACCATATATTTGAAATATATAGAAGCCTAATAGTGGGGGGAGAACTAACGAATCCTGATAAACCCCCATTCTGTTAAAAGCCTTTTATAGTTTTAAATTTTATCTGGTTTCTCTGAGACAAAACAAGAAACAAAGCATAGTAAAAAATATAATTCTACTCTATTAAAATCTCATATTATAAAAGATAATAAACCTGTAACTATGTAAGAACAATGAATGAAAAAAAGACTTAATGATTATCCCCAGCCTTTAAATACATAGTTTTAGAAATATAAGGCATTAATGATCATGAATGTTTGTGGGTCTATCTTTACATGGAGTTGGAATATAAGAAAATACTATAATAGTAGCACATGTATATTTAAACCTTAGTTGGTTTTACTTGTGAATAATTTTCCTAGTGAAAATTTGGATTCTCAAATACATATAGTCTTAGAAATCCAAGGCAATAGAGGTCATGAATTTTTCTGAGTCTATCTCTACATGGAGTTGGAATACAAGACAAAACTATAATAGTAGCACATGTGTATTTAAACCTTAGTGGGTTTTATTTATGAATAAATTGCTGATTAGGGAGTCAAAATTTAGATTCTCACATGTAATAATAGAAAAAAGTGATAGCATGTGTTCTACAGTTACTGATTGACTCTGTAATTCCTCTACTTCTAGTCCCAAAAAAAAAACCAAAACAAGAAGTATTGAGGAAAACACATGTGCATAACAAAATGTTCCAACCACACACAATTAATTTAGACAGTCCATTACAAACCCATTCTAAAATACAAATAAAAAGAAAAAGGGTACATACCTTGTCCCTGTAGGGTCCCATCCCATGTTCTCTTTTCTTCTCTTTCACATCATCCTCCCTGCTAACCGCAGCCAAAAGGATCCAACCTCCTCTCCCTCCTAACCGCAACCAACTATATCCAACCTCCTTTGCCTCCTAAACAACAACCAACTAGAGCTCACTATAGACTAAGACTGAAAAAAAAAACCATGACCAAGCCAAACAAAAATTAAAAAAGAAAAGAAAAACCAAAATCCTAGAAAGAGACAAAAACATGAAACAATTATTCAACTAAGCATGATCATGCTTGAAGAACAACAAATACATAAAACAATTTAAAACATCTAACCAATTAGGCTCTCATTTCCTCTTCTGGAAATCTAAAGAGCTAGGCCCATTCGAAAAGTTTCTCTGCTCGCTCTCGCATGCAAGCTAGGAATGACCAAATATTGTCCTAGGTGTTAGTTAACTACTAAGGTGAGGTAGGGAAATTTTTCCTTCACTTTGTCAGCTCCAATTTTCCCTTGCTAAGGGGAACCTTAGACTTGACCACTAACCTAACTTAACTTAAGCAGTTGAAGTTAGCGTAACTACAGAGTTAGCTTTAATCTGGTCACTTTTCACTTGCGCTCAAAAAGGTTTGAATGCCCCAAGGTATAGTGAAGTAGAGTTTCGAAGTTACCCTTCAAGGTTTGAATGCCCCAAGGTATAGTGAAGTAGAGTTTCCAAGTTACCCTTCAATTTACATACAAAACATTTGTTCTTTCTAGAAAGGCCTACCTTCTAACAGAGGTATCTTATTCCAATCTAACCCCATGAGACATTCCTTGCATGAGAAGACCAGTTAGCAATGGTACTTGACTATTAGCTATGTCCAAGAAGTGATTGTTAAATGTGGTTGGTTTATTAAAAATGCAATTTGAGATTTATCAAACATGGAAAATTCTAAATCTAATTTTACAATTGTTATTATTTAAATGGGTCTTCAGAGTGTGTTAAGATTTAAATTTTGACATGGGAAATTTAAAATAAAGAGAAATTTTACACATCCAAGTTTTAAAATGCAAAAAATTAAATTTTAAAATGTGAGGTTGAAAATTAAATATATCAAAAGTTTTACATAAGTTCTTAGAAAATTTTGTTATATAATTATATAAAAAAAACACTAAATTAAAAAATAATACCAATATTATTAATAATTTTAAGATTCAAAATAAATAATTTAAAAAGACTATTATTATAAAATGATGATAGAAAGAAAACCAAAGTCATACAAAAACAATAAAAAAAATTTAAAAGTATACCTGAAAAGCATGAGAAACACAATAAAAACACACACTCCTCCATGATAGCTTTGGCCAAGTATGTGTTGTGAGAAGGGGCAACCTAGTGGCAAAAAGATAATGCTTGATTATATATTTATTATAGTTTTTTTTTTCCTTATTGAGGTTCAGATAAACAATAATAATATAATTGTCTTCACCAATTACACTTCTTTGTGTTAACCAATTACACTTCATCTACCTGCTACTCTTATATGATTTGGACCTTCTAGCAACTTTCAGGCTACATGTACCTTTTCTGGCACAATATCTTAGTCTTATAAAAAGCATTTTCCATGTAATCTGTTTGTTTCATATCATAAGAGAATTAAATATTTTGTAGCATTTTCATTGTGGGTTAGTAATAAAAAAAGAATTATTTGAATATTCTTTCAAATCTAACTATTATCTTATTGATCTATATCAAGAATTCAATTACATTGTTGTGAAGAACATCCTTCTTAAGTTACAACTCTACTCTTCTATGCTCTTCTCTACTAGCTCATGAGTCTATAAACATCAAATTTTAAGTGGTGAAATTGAATATCAAATAGTACAATTGTCCAAGAAGCGATTGCTAAATGTGGTTGGCTTATTAAAAATGCCATTTGAGATTTATCAAACATGGAGAATTTTAAATCTAATTTTACAATTGTTATTATTTAAATGGGTCTTCATAGTGTGTTAAGATTTAAATTTTGACATGAGAAATTTAAAATAAAGGGAAAATTTACACATCCAAGTTTTAAAATGCAAAAAATTAAATTTTAAAATGTGAGGTTGAAAATTAAAATATCAAAAGTTTTACGTAAACTTTCTTTAGAAATTTTGTATAATTTTTCTGGAAAAACACTTCATTAAAAATAATAAAATATACTCTTATTTAAATTCAGATAAAATACTATTATTATAAAATGATGGCAGAAAGAAATTAAAATTTAAAAATTTGAAAACCAAAGTCATACAAAAATAATAAAAAGTTTAAAAAGTATACCTGAAAAGCATGAGAAACACAATAAAAACACACACTCCTCCATGATAGGTTTATGTTGTGAGAAGGGGCAACCTAGTGTCAAAAAGAAAATGCTTGCTTATATATTTATTATAGTTTCTTTTTTTTCCTTATTGAGGTTTAGATAAAACATAATAATATAATTGTCTTCACCAATTACACTTCTTTGGGTTAACCAATTACGCTTCATCTACCTGCTACTCTTATATGATTTGGACCTGTACCTCTTCTGGCACAATATCTTACTCTTATAAAAATCATTTTTGATATAATCTGATTGTTTCATATCATAAGAGAATTAAATATTTTGTAGCATTTTCATTGTGGGTTAATAATAAAAAAAGAATTACTTGAATATTCTTTCAAATCTAACTATTATCCTATTGATCTATACCAAGAATTAAATTACATTGTTGTGAAGAACATCCTTCTTAAGTTTCAACTCTACTCTTCTATGCTCTTCTCTACTAGCTCCTAGTCTATATGTTTCATATCATAAGAAATTTAATGTTTATTAGACATTTTATCATTATATAATAAATACAAAATACAATTAATTAAACATTCTTTCAAATCCAAGTCAACAAAAATAAATGTGATATACAATAGAAATCTGGGTTTTATAAATTACCCCAAGCATTTAACATGAAATAAAAGGTAATAAACTGTAATATATATATATATATATATATGGGTATATATGAGATTATAGAGAGAGGTAAAAGTAAAAGCAAATGTGTTAAACCACTGAATATCCTCTATTTTCTCACAATATCAGCAACCTAAAGACAAGCTAGCTAATAATAAGAAGTCTCTTTTTTGACACACATTTCCACCTCATACTTCAAAGTCACAAACATAGCAGAAGTATTTGTTGGCATATGTTTTGCAATTGCCATCTACTCTCTTCCAGTTTCAACTTATTTTGATCGTTATGATTTCAATTCAATTAGGTTGACAAGGACATCCTTAGATGTCACTATCATTTCAATTGGATTAGCCTATAATCTCTCAAGATGAAATAGAAAACACACTTATATGTGCTAAAGCCACAAAAATGTTCAGAAAAAGAAAACATGCTTACATTGACTAACCCTACAAAAATGTTCATAGTAAATTGAAAAGAGAATAAAAAAACCTAAACTTACATGACACCATTTCTAAAAAATTGATTTCAGACCAACAGTAATTTGTTTCAACATTCCCAAAATAAACTTGCCCACCCTAAACTCCTCATCATTAGCACACATCAGAAGACCTATTGCCACACATCAGAAGACCTATTGCCAGGGAGAAAGGAAGGGCGTTGCCCGCTAAACAGTGAGCAACACTCGGCAGAGGCAAATGAGGTTATTGGAGAGCCCATTACCTTACTTGGTAGGAGAAAGAAATAACAAAACAAAAAACGGAACATGGTCGTAGTTCAACATGAAAATGCCATGCCAAATTACGTAACTACCCTTTTAGGTGGATACCATGTAACGTTTAACCAGCTAACCCTCATTCTTTTGAGGGCCAAGTGAAGAAATATTTCTGAAATCTATAAGTGTTACCAGGTAAGTCTAATTAGGGATATAATAAATAAAAAATAAATAGCCCTTATTACGAGCAGCTATTATAAGAAAACTGTGGCTGATGACTGGTTCGCAGCCTCACTGCTGGACATTCCCTGCTGTAGGCTTCTATACTTACCTACCTGTGCTCGGCACATTTCCTTGGAGTAAGCAAGGGAGCTGATCCTCATGCGAGTATTGATTTCGATAGCTATGCCAACTCGGGTTGTGTGAGACCATATATTTGAAATATATAGAAGCCTAACAGTGTGGGAGAACTAACTAATCCGGATAAAACCCAATTATTTTAAAAGGTTTTTATAGATTTAATATTTATCTGGTTTCTCTCAGACAAATCAAGAAACAAAGCATATTAAAAGTTTATAATTCTACTCTATTATAATCTAACGTTATAAAATAAAATAAATCTGTGACTATGCAAGAACATTGAATGAAAATAAGACTTAACGATTATCTCTAGCTCTTAAATGCATAGTCTTAGAAATCCAAGGCATTAGACATCATGAATGTTTGTGGCTCTATCTCTACATGGAGTTGGAATACAAGAAAAAACTATAGTAGTAGCACATCTATGTTTAAACCTTAGTGGGTTTTACTTGTGAATAAATTGCCTAGACAAAATTTAGATTCTCAAATACATATAGTCTTAGAAATCCAAGGCATTAGACATCATGAATTTTTCTGGGTCTATCTTTACATGGAGCTGGAATACAAGACAAAACTATAATAGTAGCACATGTATTTAAACCTTAGTGGGTTTTATTTATGAATAAATTGCTAATTAGGGAATCAAAATTTAGATTCTCACATGTAATAATAGAAGAAACCCATGGCATGCATTCTAAAATTATTGATTGAATCTGTAATTCTTCTACCTCTATTCCACAAAAAAAAGCCAAAGCAAGAAGTATTAAGGAAAACAAATGTGCATAAAAAAATGTTCCAACTTCACACAATTAATTTAGATAGTCAATTAAGCATAGTCATGCTTGAAGAACAACAAAAACATAAAACAAATCTAACTAATTAGGCTCTGATTTCCTCTTGTGGAAACCTAAAGAGCCAGGCCATGTCCAATCTCCTGCTCACCCAAATCACAAATTCTAGGTAGTGGGATGGGTCAACTGATTAGATGGAACAGTACCAAAGGTAAAGACATAATCAAAAAAATTTGGTTTTATTAATTATATGTTAAACTATGAATGATTATGTCTTACAACTGTTTCTAGATGACATAAATTACATTTTACCTCAATCTTGTACATATTTCTAGACACTCTGGGTAACATGCTATTTGTCTCTTTTTCATCATAGGGCCATTAGATATCCACATTTATGAGAAAGGCCCTTAAGTAGAAAATGAACACTTAGTAGCATAACTTCTATGATAGGCCACCAAAACTTGTCCTCCAAGTTTCAACATTCATAATTTGAGAAAGCAAATAGACATGAGTTTCAATGAGCACTACTTTTTCATTTAATTGCAAACACACATCAGTTTCAATGTGTCACTGGCACTATTTTTTAATTTAATTGTTTCTAATCTCACATAAATGGAGATAGATAAGAGCCATAGTAATATTTTAATGATCATTTGGTAAAAAATTATTTTTATTAGGGTTTAAACACTTGATTTAGATATGCAAGGAGGTTATCACTTTGAATTTCATTCATTCTTCAAGTGGCTACTACTAGAATATAATGGCATCATTCAATTTACACCCTCAGATCAAAAATATTAATTAACAAAATGATTAAACTAAGTTAAAAAACAAAATTATTAATTAAAATAAAATTGTGATAAACTAAGACCTTAGAGTTAGCCCAATTTGTCTAGGTCTAATAGGTAAAGCACCTCAGCAATGAGAGGTTTGTCAATTCTCCAAAATGCCTTAAAAATATGCTCTACTCATAAGTGATGCTAAAAGTGATCTTGTTAGATAAATTTTCCTAAATATTTTTGATATATATATATATATATATATGCTCATTGGTAAAAATAATAAATCCTTTTAACCGGTAATAAATGTGGAATTACAGTGAATTTAAAAACAAATAAATTTAAGATAATCCTATCCTTTTTACTTAATGAAATAATGTAAAAACAAAAATTGTACAGTTTTCATCGCACAAACAACTCGACAACAACCCCGTGTTATAGTCCTAACAACCCATGGACAAACTCATAAATGGTAGTCAATGTCATATCTGCATAAATTGAGCCATTTATAATTGCAGGACCAACATCTCTGTAGGCATAGCTATTCCCATGCCCCCTCCACCACACCCCTACTAGCCCTCACCATTCTGTATCCTTTAGTACTCCCTGCAATCATTCTATATTTACTCAGCTCAATCTTTTTTGCCTTATGGATCTTCGAGAGGCAAATCCTCATGTTTGGGTTGTCATCCTCATCAAGGAGCCTGATGGCGGGAGTTATGAGAGTAGTATTTTTTGCTGCGGGATTGACTTTAACCCTGTTCTTCTTACCCGATTTCTGGGATGCTGATCTTGTCCAGACATTAATCTTTCTGCTTTTGGGATTTTTTAATAACAGTGTCCCTACAAAAGCCCCCCATTGGAGCCGGTAATTTCCTCTTCTGCTCTGCCCTGCGTGATGTTCTGTGCCGGCCTGCCTGATGTTCAAATGCCAGTCACTCTGAGGTTTTATCCTTACGCCCACTTTCATCGCTAACCTCATGCCCACTTTCATCGCTCTGCTCCTCTTCTCCTTCCATGACTTCATGTTCACTTGAGCTATGGTCTTCCTCGTTTGGGTATTCGAATTCTTCCTCTCCTCCCACACCGAATGGCAATTGGTCCTGTCTCCACACATTTCATCTTCGCTTTGATTCTCTCTTTACCCAGAAGTATCAGATTGAGATAACCCGAGATGTATCTGCAGAAAAGCAGAAACAGCTTGGGAAACATCCTCTGATCATGATCACGGGTCACCTTAGTCTGATGCTTCTTGGGAAAGAGAGAATCAGAGCGAAGGTGAAATGTGTGGAGACAGGACTAATTGCCAAGTCGGTGTTGGAGGAGAGGAAGAATTGGAATACCCAAATGAGGAAGACCGTGGCTCAAGTGAACATGAAGTCATGATAGGAGAAGAGGAGCAGAGCGACGAAAGTAGGCATAAGGATAACGCCTCAGAGTCACGGGCATCTGAACATCAGGCAGGGCCGCACAGAACATCAGGCAGGGCGGCGCAGAAGAGGAAATTACTTTCTCCAATGCGGGCATTTTGTAGGGATACTGTTATTAAAAAGCCCAAAACGAGAAACACTAATTCCCAGACCAGATAAGCATCCAGGAAATTGGTGAAGAAGAACAGGGTTAATGTCAATCCCGCAGCAAAAGATACTACTCTAACTCCCACCACCATGCTGCTTGATGATGAGGATGACGACCCAAACATGAGGATTTGTCTGTCAAAGATGCACAAGGGAGAAAAGATTGAGCTGAGTAAAGTTAGATTGATTGCAGGGAGTACTAAAGGATAGCGAGCGGTGAGGGCTACTAGGGGTGCGGTGGAGGGGGCATGGTATTTTGAGAACAAGGTTGTTTACCTCAGTAAAACTGGGCTTACCAGATTGGGATGGTTTACAGAGAAAGGAGATGTTGACGCTCCTGTCGGTTACGATGGGAATAGGAATGCCTACAGAGATTTTGGTCCTGCAAGTAGGTCACTGCACTACTCAAGTATTTGTTACCACATCTTCCCCGATCGGTACTAAATTCGACAAACTCTATATATAAAACTAATCCATATAAATCTGAAAGCAATCATGAATAAGATCAAAACACATGGTTAAATATTTCGCAATCCAAAAGTCAATAATAAATAAGAAAATGTTCATTAGGGCCATGTAAATATAGTTTTATATGATATTCATATGTTATCTATATTTTGTTATTTAATCATTTAACCCATGAAGAAAACAGAGATAACTTTTAGCAGTTAATGTAAGGAAAGCTGGATCAATATATATCCATAGATACCAGAGTAAGCTTATCTTTAGCCTACATCTATATTTACTATCAAATATACCAAGCACCCAAAGGCATCAAACGAACTTAGCACTTGGTAGATGTGAAGTTATGATGGATCTATGTTAGTTTAATTTAGATCTTTAAATAGTTTACTGTCCACATGAATAACATGGGTCAATACGAGTTATTATCAATACCATGGGTAAGTACTACTATCTCATACCATGAAGTTTTTTGTTATATATATATATATATTTGACTCATTCAAATCCTTTCACCCTATTTAATTTAATTTTTTATTATTTATTTATTTATTTATTTTCTTTTTATGCAATTTGACGACAAATAATTTTGACAGCACATGACATTAATTACAATGCCATCCATATTGGGCTCTCAACCCAACAACACTTGGATTTAGGCTAGTTTAATTTCCACCTTTAAATACATTAGAGTCCACATGAATACCATGGTTCAATAGCAACTATTATCATTATCATGCATCAATATCACTATCTCATGCCATGAAGTTATTTGATTTTTATATTTATTTTATATTATTTTGACGGAGAAAAATGCTTTCCCCCTATTTAATTTTTATTTTTTTATTTACTTTTTATGCAATTTGACCTCATCATAATGTGGACACTACATGATATCACAATGTCTTGACTATTTGGCTCTCAACCCAACAACACTTGAACCCAAAGGAATAATATTAAATGCAACGGACTAATATTAAAAAACCAACATTGGTAAAACAAAATATAAATATTACAAACACTAAAATACACATTGTTTATTTTGGTTGTGATAAAATCCTTGTCACAATGCCATTCAACCATGGTTGACCATGGTTGGCTATGTTTGACAATGGTTGACCATGATTAATATTATAAGGCTAAAGGATTAATAAACCAAAGGAATTATTAATATTATAAATGTAAAGGATTAATACTAAAACTCCAATGGATTCAGAACCTAAGAGAATAATATTAAACCCAAGGGTTTAATATTATAAACCCAAGGTATATAAATCCTAAGTGGAGACAAATTTTTCCATAATGTGAGATCTTACCATCATTAAACACAATTGACCATGTTCGTTATGGTTGACCATATTGATATTATAATCCCAAGTTAATAATAAACCCAAGTGATTCATATTATGAACACAAAGGAAATATCAAACAAAGCTCTACCCAAGGGATTATGAACCTCGGGGAATAATATTAAACAAAATGGACTAATATTATAAACCCCAAATTGGTAAACCCTAATATAAATATTAGAAACACAAAAATAAACATGGTTTATTTTCATGGTGAGACAATCCTTGTCACAATGGGACATTCAACTATCGCACACCATTGTTGGTTATTATTGAAAATGGTTGACCAAGAATTATATTATAGATCAAGTGAATAATAAACCCAAGGGATTGATATTATAAACCCAAAGGAATAATAAAACTAATGGATTAATACTAGGACCCCCTGTGGATTATGAAACCAAGGGAATAATATTAAACCCAAGGGTCTAATTTTATAAACCCAACGTATATAAACCCTAAGATAAATATTATAATTCTATGGTGGACCCGAGTTGACCATGGTTGGCTTAGTAATAAACCATGGTTGACTGTGAAATAAGAAACCCAAGGAATTAATATTATAAAGCCAAGGGAACAATAAATCCAAGGGATTAATACTAAAAACCCAAGGGGTTATGAACCTAAGGGATAATATTAAACCCAATAGATTAATATTATAAACCCAATGTATATAAATCCTAAGTGGACACAATTTGTTTCATAATGTGAGATCATGCCATGAGTGACCACACTTGACCATGCTCGGTTATGGTTAGCCATGTTTGGTATTATAAACCCAAGTTAATAATAAACCCAAGAGGTTATCAACCCAAGGGAATAATATTAAACCCAAGCGACTAATATTAAAAACATGCCATTGGTAAACCTAAATATAAATATTACAAACACTAAAATAACAATGGTTTATTTTCATGGTGAGACAATCTTTGTCACAGTGCGACATTGAACCATGGTTGACCATGTGATGAGTCCAAAAATGGGTAACTTACTGGGCTCATTTTGCATAATTATTCTCCGTTAATCCACCATTCTTCATAGTTTATGCATGCTTTTGAGTATATTTATGTTAATTGAATGAATGAGAATAGTCACTTGACCATGAAGTCTAATACGCGATTATTGCAGATTTTTGGACAACTTTTGGACCAAGTTCAAGCATTTATGAGCGAGTTGATAGCCAAACACGAGGGAACAAGGGTGAGGATTCATAGGAAGGGTCTCTCCTACACTAAATGACCCCTTCCTCGAATTCTCTACCATCAGCTCAAAGTTCAGCATGGCACGAGAGATGATTCCCACGGGTAGTCGAGTAGCTTTTTGTAAAGTGATTGATTACTTGCAGTTTGAGTAGCCCAGCCCCTTGAGTTAAGGATGGTTGTTGGAGGTCCTCGTAGTGCATAAGAAGGAAGGCTTCCACCCTTCGTAGGTTACTTTTGGAACATTTGTATTTTTGCACGAGGTAACTATAATTAGGGATTTAATAAATAAAAAATAAATAGCCTTTATTAAGAGCAACTATTATAACAAAATTGTGGCTGATGACTAGTTCACGGCCTCACTATTGGACATTCCCTGCGGTAGGATCCTATACTTACCTACCTCCGCTCCACGCATTTCCTTGGAGTAAGCAAGGGTGCTGATCCTCATGCGAGTATTGGTTTCTATAGCTATGCCAACTCGGGTTGTTTGAGACCATATATTTGAAATATATAGAAGCCTAATAGTGGGGGAGAACTAATGAATCGTGATAAACCCCAATTCTTTTAAAAGCTTTTTATAGTTTTAAATTTTATATGGTTTCTCTGAGAAAAAACAAGAAACGAAGAATAGTGAAAAATATAATTCTACTCTATTAAAATCTAACATTATAAAAGATAATAAACCTGTAACTATGCAAGAACAGTGAATGAAAAAAAGACTTAACGATTATCCCCAGCGTTTAAATACATAGTCTTAGAAATCTAAGGCATTAATGATCATGAATGTTTGTGGGTCTATCTTTACATGGAGTTGGAATACAAGAAAAAGCTATAATAGTAGCACATGTATATTTAAACCTTAGTGGGTTTTACTTGTGAATAATTTTCTTATTCAAAATTTAGATTCTCAAATACATGTAGTCTTAGAAATCCAAGGCATTAGAGGTAATGAATTTTTCTGAGTCTATCTCTACATGGAGTTGGAATACAAGCCAAAACTATAATAGTAGAACATGTGTATTTAAACCTTAGTGGGTTTTATTTATGAATAAATTGCTGATTAGGGAGTCAAAATTTAGATTCTCACATGCAATAATAGAAAAAAATGATAGCATGCGTTCTACAATTACTGATTGACTCTGTAATTCCTCTACCTCTATTCCACAAAAAAACCCAACACAAGAAGTATTCACGAAAACAAATGTGCATAACAAGATGTTCCAACCACACACAATTAATTTAGACAGTCCATTACAAACCCATTCTAAAATACAAATAAAAAGAAAAAAGGTACATACCTTGCCCCTGTAGGATCCCATCCCATGTTCTCTTCTCTTCTCTTTCACATCATCCTCCCTGCTAACCCCAACCAAAAAGATCCAACCTCCTCTCCCTCCTAACTCCAACCAACTATATCCAACCTCCTTTGCCTCCTAAACAACAACCAACTAGAGCTCACTATAGACTAAGACTGAAAAAATAAATCCAAGACCAAGCCAAATGAAAATTGAAAAAGAAAAGCAAAACCAAAGTCCCAGAAAGAGACACAAACATGGAAAAGTTATTCAACTAAGCATGGTCATGCTTGAAGAACAACAAATACATAAAACAATTTAAAACGTCTAACCAATTAGGCTTTGATTTCCTCTTCTAGAAATCTAAAGAGCTAGGCCATGTTCACTCTCTTGCTAATCCAGCTCACAAACTCTAGGTAGTGGGATGGGTGAGCTCATCAGATGGAACAGTACTAAAGGTAAGGGCATAATTAGGTAAGCCAACCTAAAAAATTTTGTTTCATTAATTGTATGTTAAACTATGAATGATTATGTCTTACAATTATTTCTAGATGATATAAATTACATTTTACCTCAATCTTGCACATATGTCTAGATGACACTCTCGCTAACATGTTATTTGTCTCCTTTTCATCATAGGGCCATTAGACAACCACATTTATGAGAAAGCCCATAAGTAGAATATGAACACTTAGAAGCATAACTTCTATGATAGGCCACCAAAACTTCTCCTCCAAGTTTCAACATTCATAACTTGAGAAAACAAATAAACATGGGTTTCAATGCGCACTACTATTTTTATTTAATTGTGAACACACATCAATTTAAATGTGTATTTGGCACTATTTTTTTAATTTAATTATTTGTAATCTCACATAAGTGGAGATAAATAAGAGCCATAGTAATATTTTAATGATCACTTGGTAAAAAAATAATTTTATTAGGGTTTAAACACTTGATTTAGATATGCAAGGAGGTTACCAATTTGAATTTCCTTCATTCATCAAATGGATACTACTGGAATATACTGGCATCATTTAGTTTACACCGTGAGATAAAAAATATTAATTAACAAAATGAGTAAACTAAGTTAAAAAACAAAATTAATAATGAAAATAAAATTGAGGTAAACTAAGCCCGTGGAGTTAGCCCAATTTGTCTAGCTCTAATACGTAAAGCACCTCATTAGTGAGAGGTTGGTCAATTCTCCAAAATGCTTTAAAAACATGCTCTACTCATAAGTGACGCTAGAAATGATCTTGTTGGATAGATTTTCCTAAATATATATATATATATATATGCTCATTGGTAAAAGGAATCAAACCCTTTTAAC
>APFE031756032.1:8277-66382 GCA_000404065.3 Pinus taeda | reverse complement strand
CTTTCTTTTAGACACTGGCTTTTCTAGGTGTCATTCTGACAATACTGTCTACACCAAGAAAGTGGGTAAGTCTCTTATCATTCTTGTTCTTTATGTTGATGGTCTTATCCTTACTGGTAGTGATCCGAACCTTATAAACCATGTGAAGTCTAGCCTTAAAAAAAAGTTTGAAACAATGTTTTAAAACTCCGACTCCGACTCAGCCAAGGGTCGACTGCGACTCCAACTCCGACTCAGTATCGACTCGATTTCAATGACTCGGTCGTTGTAAAAAATACATTAAATATTTTTTTTTTAATAAAAACACATAATTTTAAAGATTTTCATTCATGTTTCCAAACACACAGCATTAGAATATAGATAGACATATGATCAAAGTAGGCTCATGAATATATCCATTATATCAAAATGGCACCCAGTGCATTGTCCAATACATACACAAAGATGATATAGAGATCAAAACAAAAACACATAACCAAGGAGGCTATAAATGGCCTCCACAACAAAATTTTGCGACCAGTACTACTAGCTACTGCTAGAGTTGCCAACATCATTTGGCTCAGTGTTACTTGGGAGCAATGTTTTAAAACTCCGACTCCGACTCCGACTCGGTATCGACTCGGCCGGCTTGATTTCAATGACTCGGTCATTGTAAAAAATACATTAAATATTTATTTTTTATAAACACATAATTTTAAAGATTTTCATTCATGTTTCCAAACACACAACATTAGAATATAGATAGAAGACAACATATGATCAAAGTAAGCTCATGAATATATTCATTATATCAAAATGGCACCCAGTGCATTGTCCAATACATACACGATGATGATATAGAGATCCAAACAAAAACAGATAACCAAGGAAGCTAGAAATGGCCTCTACCACAAAAGTCTGTGACCAGTACTACTGGCTACTACTAGAGTTGCCAACATCATCTGGCTCAATGTTACTTGGAAGCAGGAGCGAAAGTGGGGAGCGAGAGCGAAAACAAGAGCGGGAGCGAGATTTTCAAAAGCTCCTGGTTTGGGAGTGAATCCTAAAGGAGTTTGACAACCAATGTCACTAACATCAAGGTACATAGAGGGATTGGTGCTCTTGATTAAATACGAGTTCCATACCCTAATACATGACAAAATTCAATGGAAACATTGCAATCCCCCAATCTTGAAATCCTGAAAAACTGATAAGTCTGCTGGATTTGAATGAAATCTAAAATTCTACTTTCTCCATATGAAATCCAATGAGGCCAGAACCACTCTCAAACATCCTGAGTCATTTCATGGTAATGTTAAAAATTTAAGTAAAAGGATGAAAATGAAACATTGCAATCCCCCAATCCTGAAATCCTGAAACACTGATAAGTCTGCTGGATTTTGAATGAAATCTAAAATTCTACTTTCTCCATATGAAATCCAATGAGGCCAGAACCACTCTCAAACATCCTGAGTCATTTCATGGTAATGTTAAAAATTTAAGTAAAAGGATGAAAATGAAGATTAAGGGGAATGTCACTTTTACTTTAAGAATTTAACATTACTATGAAATTTGAATAGCATATCAATAGTAGAGAGCATTTGAGTGTGTTAAATAGAGTTTGGGAGGGGGAAATGGACCCCAAATAACATTTAACTAATTCATAAAACACATTGGAGTCCAAACCAATCAGCAAACACTTCAAAATTTCATTAAAAAAATGTCAAATCGTTGCTTTGATGGAGTTACGAGCCACTAGTTATGAATCGGTCGAGTCAATACGGAAACGGCCAAGTTGGCCGAGTCATGACTCGGCCTACTGAACCGTTGCCTCCACCGAGTCACATTTCTGGGCAATGAAACGGATCAACTCGACCATTTCCTTTTCGAATTGGCCGAATTTTAAAACTATGGTTTGAAATGACAGACTTAGGACACTTGCATTATTTTCTTGGTCTTCAAGTCTTGCAATCCAAGGAAGGCATTTCCCTTTCCCAGTCCAAGTATGCCTGTGATCTTCTACGCCACTTTCACATGGAAGACTATAAGCCAACTCCTTCTCCCTTTCAGTCTGGAGCCAAGCTTTCAGTCACTTGTACTTCACTTGAAGTTGATGCTATCTTATACCGTCAACTTGTAGGAAAACTTTTGTATCTAACCCATACCAGTGCTGACCTTTCCTTTACTGTTGGCCTTATTGCTCGATTTATGCAAAACCCCCATGAAAGTCATTGGAAAGCAGCTAAAAGAATACTTCGTTATGTTTGAGGTACAATTTAGTTTGGGATTCATTACAGTGCAAAAGCATCTCCTTTATTGGTTGGTTTCACTGATTCCAATGGGGTTGGTGACCTTGATGATCGGAAGTCTACTGTAGGTTATGTGTTCACTCTTGGTTCTGGACCTATTACATGGGCTTGTAAGAAACAAAGTGCCATTTCTCTTTCTTAAGCAAAAGCAGAGTATCGTGGCACCATAGAAGCTAGTAAGGAAGCCCTGTGGCTTTGTCAGATCCTGTCAGAGTTTGGCTTTCTGCAACAGCGTATCAAAGTGCCATTCAACTATTTAAAGATCCAATCCAACATCAGCACAACAAACACATTGAACTACACATGCACGTCATCAGAAAGATCATTCATGACTATGTTCTTGAAGTGCAATATTGTTCAACCGACGATCAAGTTGCAGACATCTTTATAAAGGCTCTCACAGAGGCGAAGTTTACTAAACTTTGATTTATGGTTGGAGTTCAGGAAGTTGTCACTAAGGGGGGATAGGCTCTAATGCCTCCTTCCTTCTCTTATTGTGTCATATTTGTACACCCTACAATCCTATCCCAAGTTGTTCTAAGGGGGGATGTTAGGATATTCCGACACATAGGAAATAGTTAAGTATAACTTGGTCTAGTGTAGACTTAGGTAAAGTGTGTTTCTTACTATGTACTTTTGTAACTTACAATGACAATCACGATATGTTAGATATGAAGTGATTTGATGGTTCCTTCTCTCCTTGGTATTACTGACACTTGATCGGTGGCTTAACGCCCTATTGGTCCATGATTTCTATTTAAAGAGCATGGAGGGTCATTTGTAAGTAAATTTTCTTTCTTTTATTAATAAATTGCCCGAAGTGGTTGCGTTGGCTCAGGCCGTGGACTGTTTCTTTCTTTGAGGGTTATAACCAAATCAAGAATATTGGTGTATTGATTTGTGATTTGTTTGTGAGCGGTGTCCTTTGGTGTGTCATCTGAGGAACTTACCCTGTAAATTCCTACAATTATGATGGAAAGAGATGCAAGATGCGATTAGTAAAGGGATGAGTGAGTAGTGTTGACGTAATAGTGTTTAAGGCTTAAGTACTTAGTATTTACTATTGATTAGTCTTAGGACAAGTGTACTTATTGAAGACAATATTACACAAGACGTATGCAAATAGGATACAAAGATGTAATCGTTCAAGTTAATAACGCCTCTTAAAGAAATATCACGGATATGCCAAAATAACCATAAACTAATGATATTAATGTCAAGAAAACTAGAGAATTAAATCATTTACCCAATCTATATGACGATTCTTCAAGATCAACACTCTCCTTAGGAATTTTCCAACATAATGCTAATCATGTAGATGGTCAAAATACTCAATTTCAAGAACTGAAAGATATACAATTTTCCACAAGTCCACAAGAGTATTCAATAAAAATGTTGATCACAATTACATGAAAAATTCTTAAAACTAATTTTTCAAGAAATATCCAATAATTCAAGTAAATAAATCCAAGCTTAGAGTTAATTCCTTCATAGATAGTGAGTGATCTCAGTGGTTATTAATCCTTAAAACCAATGATCACAAGACTTAGTTGAAGCATGCAAATAATGAAAGCCTTTCAACGATTTAAATCCATAATAACAATGAAATTTAGATGCTATTTAATGCTAAACACCTCTTCGAATAATTTTGGAAATACTTAATTTTTCTAATGTTTCATATCCAGAAAAGTATATCTCTTCTTCTATAGTCAAACTTAGAGAGATTTAAAAAATTATATGGTGCCTTGACTATAGAAAATTTTTGAATTTTTACCTCACAATTTTTTTAGAGTTATAGGCCCCAAAAACCCTTATCACATAAACTCAAGAAAGAACTTATATCAAAATTTTGTGCCACACTTTTATCAAATTCAAAGTGTTAAGGTTTATAAAAAAAAACTAAAAATTTTGAAGGGCCATTGTGATAAACGAATTTTAATGTTTTAAGCATAAAAAATTTAATTTTTCAAAGGGCAAAGGCCATATTTAAAAAAATTTAATCGAAGTATGCTTATGATTTTTTTGTTTGTTTGTTTGTTTGTTTCTTTTTATTTAATTTTTTGGTTTTTTGGTTATGGGCCAAAAGCCACAAAATAAATTAAATCGAAAAAGCGAAATGAGGTTGACTAAGCCAACGAAAGGAAAAGGCGTATGAGGAGCTCACGTTGAGGAGGGATGAACGCGGGTTGAGGAGGCTGCGAGGAGAGCTGAGGTTGGAGAAGCATCGAGGAGAAAGGTTTTCGAAGAGGAGGGAGCTAGCAGCATATAAGGCTGCGGGTAAGGGTACACAATGCATAGAAAAGAAAGGACGTGGTTCAGTAGAAGAGCTAATGCGAAAGGGAGAAGAGCTCACGCAGAGCTGAGGTAACTGTGGGAAGAGAGGAGAGCGATTTAAGGCTGCATGTGGAGGAATGGCAGTGAGGGTTAATGAAGAAGTGGGAGGCAAATGGAGGAAAGACAACCACGAGCTGGGAGGACAGAAATGCGAACAGGGATGGGGGTTTCAAAATGCAAAAACGCAGAGGAATGGAGTTGCACTTTTGGACACTGAGCAGGGAAGCATGATCACACAACAATGAGGAGCCTCAAGGCAATGGATAGGAGGAAAAATGGTAGCCCAAAGGCTCTAAAAAATGGCCCAGAAATTTATATCTCAAATTGATATTTTTTTGCTTCGAATTGTTCTCAAATTTTACTATAAAAACCTCAGGTTTGAACCGTCAAATCACTGATTTCGTCTTTAAATCCCTGCACACAAAAGTTTGAGGTTAGATCTTGCCCTCCAGGACCTAGATCTCCCTCAAAATCTTAAATTTTCTTTTCAGATCTGAATTTGCACAACACAATATAAAACCCTAGATCCCACACATTCAAAAAAATTAAATTGAAAACTCAAATCCCAAGATAGGAAATAAAAAAAAATTATGTTATAAAACTATTGATCTATACAAATAATTTACAGATCTATCAGATTTGAGGAGTATGAGTCTGACTCCGCTCCCAGATCTGTAAATCTAAGGCTCTTTCTAAGTAAATTTTTTAAATTAGGTAATAGCCCAGAAAATGCCTACAAGAAAAAGTTTGTCAGGTAATCTTAGGATTTTAATCAGGAAGACTCTCGAGATCTTATGTCTCGAGAGTCGGTTGGTCCAATTGAAGACTTCCCCAAACATCCAATTTCTTAAGTACAAATGATTTCTGCAATCACTAGATCAAATTGTCAAACCGATAAAGATTTAAAATAACAATATAATTTTCAATAATTAGAGATACCCTTTAATTCAATCAAATTAAAATTGCTACTTTATATCCAATAAACTAAGCAAGATACTTTTGCAATACATTATTCCACCAGAGCTATTAATCGACAATTTATAACTAATATTCAATAGAACATTAAAAACAAGATTACCATAAAATACTGGAGAGGAACACTGCCATCAATAAAACCCCAAAGATTTTGCGTTTATTATTCTAGAAATATTACAAGAGAGCTTCAAGAACTAGTACACAATCTAAAAGATCGGATGAATTGAATGACAACTGACCTCTAATTTATAGATTAATTCTCCAATGGCTAGTTGGCTTGATCCCCGTCAAAGTAATCTCAACCTTTGTAAAAGATTTAATTATCTTTTAATCTCCTCAGTCAAAATTATTTTATTTTTGAAGAAAATTCAATTTTTCATTTAATTCATTTTTAATCAACTTAAAATTAATTATTTTGAGTTGCTTTCCTCAAAAAATTGACATTTCTTTAACTACAAAGGCCCAAGAGTTCAAAATCTCTTGAAATTTTCAATATTCCCTTTGTTGAGGACATCCAAAAATCAATTTATCTAAGACCCACGAATTTTACCTTTTGGAGAATTAATTTTTTCCTATGACCTAAAATTCATTAAATTTCTGGCTTAGAATTTTAATTTAATTTTGCTTGAAAATTTAATTAATTGAGTCAAGAGGAGATTAATAATTTTTTCTAACCCTTAAATAATTTAACCATGGTGTCTAAATATGAGGGACCACGCCCTAAAATATTTTTCACGTCAAGATGTTTCAATTTAATGCATTAAGGGAGAAAACCCTTCATTATAGACCGTCATTATTTTACCCAATTCTGTGACTCAAGTATAATCTAGTAGACCAAGTGATTTGTAATAAAATAATTTAGCCAATTAGCTAAAATTATTCTGAAATCACTTTACAGAAGACTCGACTAGAACATTAGGACTTACCTAAGATCTTGACGACAAAATCCACCTTAAGTTTGGGGTGAGGTTGGAGTGAAAAACTTTGCCGATCATCCGTGTTTAGAAACACACATGAATCAGTGAGACGGAAAACCTCATAAGATAGAGATCATCACCAAAAAAATGTAGGCTTATGTAGGTTATTACATACATAGATGGTCTTACTAGGATCATTTACATTATAAACCTTGCATAATAGGTTTACAACTTTAACAAACTGAAGACTAATGATGAATTCTGAATGATATGAATGCTGAAAACCCTTTTGCAAAAAAAGGGAGTGTACTGCTATAGGGTAGATGACGCGGAGTGATCAGTAGTTACAATGTATATTGCATGGTTGTACGGAGGTTAGAATGTGGCGGTTGTGCTTTGTTGATTGCACAGATTGTATAATATTTTATTAAAGGTGGGCAAATACAAAAATCTGCACCACAAATATTACTAATTTTATATGATGTACAACATGAATCCACTATACAATGCTGAATTTTTTTAAGGATCGTACAATTCTATCTGATGGCAAGTATATGGCTGACTGTGTGGTTTAATTGATTATTCATTATACAAATTGTAAAAGATCAAACCATACAACTGAATGTATGGACATTGTTTGGCAAGCGTTATATTGAAGACCACTGCTATTGATTTGACAATTGATGAGCACAAAAATATACAAAATGTGTATGGACAAGTACACTGCAAAAATGAACAAATCACTTATATGACTACACAAATTGATTGATAGACTATATTGATTTTGTAGTGGAATGTTTTTTTTTCTTTCAATTTGTAGTAGAATTACGTCAACAAAATGTTTGGGTTGAGAGTGGTCAAAGGCTTGATTTGATCAAAAACTTGAGAAAGAGAATCTATTAAAATTCTTTAGTGTCACAAAAAAATTGTATGGGCAATGGTTGGGATTAAAAAAATGAAGCTCTAGTACCAAATGTGACAACCAACTTGACTCACCAATTAAATATCCAAAATATTTGGAATATAAATAAATCCATTCAAGATAAAATATTATATATTCAATAAATGTATGAGAAAATGATATGATTGGATTACAATGAGGGCCTTGTATGTATACCTAAGCGGGAGTGCCCTTTTATTTAGAGTCATGTCCTTAAATAGAGACGTGTCCTTTCATTAGGACATGTCTTTGCACTGATTATTAATTATTATTTATTGATATTTATATTTATATTTATATTTATTACATCAACAGTCTATTACAGGTCTTGGTTTGCTTCAATCATCACAACCTATAAGATCCTTTGACAACTCCCTCTTATAGGCAACAACCCTCGTTATACACGGGTTTAGAAAATCTCAAACAATGTGCTTTGGTATGGTGTTAAAATTTTTAGACCATGCTTGATAAACTTTGCACTAAGGAAACCCTCACAATTAAGACAAAAAACTTCAAAGATTATCAAAATTGTGAACTTTGGATATTATGCTAATCTACTAACTATTAGCTTTTGGGGTTACTCGAGATGTGTTTGCATGTTGCTAAGAGTGCATTGTGTTTCCTAGCCCCTTGGTGATGCTTCATGGACATATGTATGACCCAACTTGGGTGGATGCTTGAAATTGGTTAGAGTGTTGACATGGCATCGCACTTTTACTCGGGAGGTCAATACCTTAGTTGGCTTGTTCACTAACCTATTGGTGCACATAATGGAGGAGTTGCTTGGTTTACCAAGGGATGTCCCCACCTAGGAGGAGGAGCGAAGGGCACCTGGAGGAGGGCTTTCAACCCTTAGAGGAACATGGGTCAAAGGAACATACTTCATGGAAGTTGGTGATGGGCTCAAACATATGCTGAGGAGGAGCATTAGAGCTGTGTGATCACATTGATACGCACGAGAGTTTCATTAGGCACATGAGAGGGCATGTGTCACAGTTTGAGGAGAACCACCTTGCATTAGGATATCTAGACAATGAACCATTGTGGAGGAAGGAGTGTTACATTGACACCTTGTTGGATTGCACACCATCTTGGAGGAGGGGTGTTAAGTAGAAGATAATGGCTTGGAGGGCATTTCATTTTTGGGGGGTGGATAAACCCTATAGTTTGTCACATGTGCATCCTTGTAACTTTGAGTGCTCCATGTGGGGTTTCCTTTTTGGTTACTTGTATGGACACATGCCCTTATTTTATGTTAGCTTCCCTCTCTAAGCGTATATAAGGGAGGAGAGAGCTCTTGTATTCATTCATATTTGTACTCTTCTTTATAATTGTCTCGGAGATGGTAAGGTTCACGGGGAAACACTAGGACCTAGATTGTAGGGTTCATGAGTAAACACTAGGAGAAGATAAGGGGAGGGAAAGACATCTTGGATGTTATTGGAGAGATTGTGCTCATGTGATGGCTAGGGTTTTTGTTATACATGTAAAGCCTAGAGAAGAACATTACATTGTAGATGATGATGGTTCTTGTGGCTCTTCTTGTAGCACTAGGTTTTTCCCTTAGTAGAAGATGTGGAGAGTGGAGCTAACAACTTGCATGATTTTGAAGCCTTGTTCTTTTTGGATGTAAGGCTATGACAATTTCATGGAATTCTTGTACTTTTGTGTTGCAACATGGCTGGGTTTGAATCACTAAAGATGGCAATTGTGCTAGTGTGGTACAAGCTTGTTGAAGAAGTTGAGAAGGACATGTTGATCTTGATTCTTGTTGGAAATCTTTGGAGGCGGCTAGGGTTTTCATGATTTCCCCAGCTAGAGTTTTGGAAAGCTTGAAATATTGTACTAGCTGGTATTAATGTACTTTTCATTCTTATATATATATATAATATATATGAAGTTTCAGGTTTGTCCAATAATTATGTAAATTGCAGATTTTGATTTTCAGCCTTCATTGTCATCTTGGTGGGTAATTTCAAACTTATATTCACGCTGATTTGACATATTTAAGGGTTGATATTGTTTAGTAATTTGACAAATATTCTGAAAATAATAGGGCATATATGCAACTGTAAATATTCAGTAATTAAAGTGATTTCATATGTGGTTTATGCTTCGAAAAGTGTGCCCCAAGGGTCAGAACTTGTCAGCATATGATTTATATCTTTTGTCTTGGGTTGCTTAGTGTTGTTGACAAAGTAGGATGAAATATTGTTTGTGTTTTCTTGCTGCAAATCAATATTTTGGATCATTCTAATGGTGAATTTCCAAAGGATTAGATCTAGAAAACCTCCTTGTAAGGTGAATTTTTTGTTTTGTATTAAAAATCAAAGAACACATAAATTTGTAAACTATCATGTCATGTTGAAAATATAGATAGAAAGTACAAAGCTGAACTCTCAAACCCACAACTTACTTTTCATTAAATCTAGAATGACAGCGCATGGCCATCACTCAAAAATACCTCTGCTAATCACGAGCAAATGACTCAATCTCACTCTAAAAAAACGTTGAAAATATTTAAATAGGCACCTCCATCAATGTTCTTTATAGGCGAGGAATGCTAGAGTAGAAGACAAAAACAACCCATCCCCTTGGGTGCCAAAAATACAAAAACAAGACCCTAATTTAATTGTCCTATAGAAGTGCACTTCCCGACGTGATCTAATTTTTGTAACGACCAAAAGTCATATACGTAGAGGAAATATTTAAAATACTTCGTAGACAAAGACATCCATTGTAGGACAGTAAATGTAAATTATATATTGTATAAAAAATTGTTGTAGAATGATTACAAATGAGAATGAGGACCCTGTATATATAAATAGGGAAATACCCTTTCACAAACATGCATGTTTCTAAGACATGCCTTTTCATTATTAACTAACTAACCATTAGTTAATTTACTTATTATTTGTTATTATATTTATAATTTTATATTATTATGATTAATATTTATTATCTATTTTTGCATAATTTATGTTCATAACATTGTCATCCCCTTGTTCATAAAAAGCCTTGTCCTCAAAGCTTGTTGATGAAAGGACTTAATCTCTTTTCTTGCTACGAGCGTCTTTCTTGTCTTGGAACAATCATCCTTGTTGATATGAGTTGATATGATCATCTAAGTGACAAACAAAATTGTTGTACTAAGAAGGAATCAGATCACCTAAATTAATCTTCCATCGAATCTTGCAGTGACTGGAAGCTTGTGATGAATTGTTATCACATGAATGGACTGTATTGACATTAATATTTTTCTGAACATCGAGTTGTTGTTTCTGTTCTAAATACGTAGCTTGATTGAGTTGTCTAATCGTGATTCGGATGTCGATAACGAATTCCAGTGATTTGATTTTCCCTTATCTTGTTTGTGTTGTTATCCCGATTTATTTGTAGCGTTGTTGTTGTTGAATTGATCACTGAACCCTCATTTGGAGTGTTCGTCGTTTGAATGGCAACCTCTGAGTATGTCTTTACTTCATTTGGATTTGGATTTCCCTTAACTATGAGATTAGTGGGATCAACTTTATTTTGGCCTTCATGCTTCTCGTCTTTTAAACACTTGATTTGTTCTACTAATGTTTGATTAAGGTTCTTTAAACACAAATTTTCTTCTTCTTGTTCTAATAATCGCTCATGAGTTCCTTTTTTTGTGCTTTAGCTTTCTTGACTTGTTCGAGTAGTTTTTCTTGGTGATCTCTAGGGCACGAAATTTCGTTGTCCTTGCTATAGATGACTTCTTCAAGCTCTTTTTGCTTCTTTGATATAGCTTTTTCGTTATCTTGAAACATCAAGTCTGAGATATCCTTAAGGTCTTCGAATGAAGATTTTATTGATTTTGATTTACTTGTTATGTCTCGAAATGTGACCATATTCCCTTTATAAGGAAACATCAAAACTTGTTTCTCTATGTTTAACATGAATGTACCAAAATCCTTAAGCTAGTGTTGACCGAGTATGATGTCAGTTTTTTTATCTGTCCTTACAACATGAAATTGAGATATATACTCATAATGACATACCTTCACTTGTAGATCACTAATGTTATACTCTTTTTGGTCAAAGATATTTCTCCTTACACCAATGCTTGGCTCTAAAATTAATCGCTGATTTGCCAAGTTAACATTGATGTAATTTTTATAGTTGCTTGTGCTAATAAAGATATTAATTTATCTTCCTTGGATACTTCCTTTTAATGTAATTACTCTGTGATCCGTAACTGAAAAATCTTAATAGGAAAATCATCCTTCCTTCATCATTTTTGAATTAGGCCCCATTTTGTTTATCGATAATTTTTCATCAGCAACATTGATATGTTCTTCAAAAATGGACTTCTTTTGTGTTCGTCGAAGAGCTTAGGGTTTAATGATAACCCGTTCAATTTTTTTTAATATCCTCATTTTTTTTAATTTAACCTTGAACTTTCTTTTAATTAATAATTTAATTAATTAAATATTATGGTTTACACCAAAATGTGTATACGCACGGGAATATTAAAATCTTCGTAGGCAAAGATCTCATCATCAAGATAGTAATTGTAACTATCTATTTTTGTATAAGAATTGTTGTAGGGGTGATTACAAATGAAATTGGTTGCCCTTTATAATAGACAGGTAGTACCCTTTCACGAACAACCAGTCTCTAAGGACATGCCTTTTCTTTTTAACTAACTAACCATTATTATTTTACTTATTTATTTATATTTAATATATTATGATTAATATTTATTATCTATTTTTGCATAATTTATGTTCATAACAATTTCCTAGGGAAGTACACCCTTTAGGAGAGGCTATTCATGCATACAAGCATGTGCCTACTACATAAAATAATGCATTTAAGTTAACTTTAAAACAAAGGCTAACAGAAGATAAAAGCAACCTACTTCTGTTTTGGAGTCGAACTCCAAAAGAAGAAAAACATCTATTCTAAAACTTGAATTTTAAATTTTCAACAACAATTTTAAAAGTGGAAATGGATGAGGCTATGTATGCATTTTCCCTCTCAATCTCTCTTAACTACATAACTATAGTGGGGTACCCCAAACAACCTAATGCTATGTCTTCATTCTCCTTAATTGCACCCTAATCATGACTACAAAAGTATGTTGTATATGAATTTGAATTGCTATTGCTGCAACTTTGTTTGTGAAGAAAATTACTCCACCATTGTGCAAGAAAACAATGCTCGACGCAACAAGTAAAAACTAACATCCAATAATGCAACAGTTGTATGGCTTCATATATTTTTGGTTTATAGTTTTAATGTGTACTCTATGCTTCATCAAAATTTTCACTACAACGTGTTATGGGAGAATTCCTTGATAGGGTACTAATCCAAAAGCCATAATTGATGCATCACATTTAGCTTCTATAGTTTTGTTTGTGTCTTCAAGGAATAAATTTGGAGATATTGCCTTGTAACTTTGAGAATTTTGAAAAAATTATTTTGTTGACTTTATTCATGAAAATTATCATTTATTTTTTATTAAAGAGGTTATAGGTGTTTTACCGATTTGTATGAACTTTCAATATAATTTTACTAGTTTAAGTTATTGTATCTTGCATTATTCGGAATTCGCTGCTTCATAATTTCTATATTTTTACAAAATCCATTTTAAATCCATTTTTTTTAAATTATAAGTTTGAGGGATGCTATATATTGGAAAAGCATGACCTATTCCAAATTCATATACAATTTGTTGATGTTCCAGTTTGTCAAACAAAGCTTGTGAATGCAACACATGTTCCTCTTAAGTTTTATTATAAACTAGAATATCATTGCAATAAACAATATTAAACTTGACAATAAATGGATATAATACTTCATCCAAGAGTTGTAGGAAGGTATTGGGCACCTTGACAAAGACCAAATGCACGAACAACCATTAATTTAGTTGGCCATTGGTATGAAAGCATGCCTTTCATTCATTTGCTTTTTTGATTTGAATTTGGTGTAGGCAATTCTTAAATCTGTGAGAAAGATTAACTATGATACTTGAAGACAATGTAGTAGATCACCATGTGAGGTATATTGATCCAAAATGGATCAATATATATTTATGGCCTTTTTGGGGTTCATTCATGGACAAAGCTTGAATTCTACTATTTGAGATTAAATTTGGCAAGTGTTTGTTTTGGGCCTTAAACATTGTTCTTTTGGAAAAACCTTAACAAACATGCATATCACATTTCCTTCTTGTTGGGCTCTTTGAGATCTTTCAAATGAGCTAAAGAAGATAAAGTACAAGGCTTGTATGTGGATATTATGCTTTGGAAAAGTTTATCATTGCTTTGTTCAACATAGTACTATTTGAAGGTCATGTGAGGCTTTCTACTCACACATGTGGAGGTAGCCACATATGGATTTCAAGGAGATTCTAGAGAATCAAAAACCCTAAACCTAATTAGAAGAAAGGGATCCAGGGTCCAAGAGACTAACCCTAACAACTAAGAGCACCCTGTTACCAACCACTTGTGGGTAGTATCCATAGGAGAAAATTTTCTCGTACATGGTCCTCAGTTGGCAGCCAACAACCCCTTGCAACCACTAGATAGCTCGATTTGCCAACTATCTTTGTCCCCTGAGCCAATCATGTGGTCCCCTGCCCATCTGTTATGATCGTATGTTTGAAGGTGGACCTCTCGACCCTAGAGGTATGGCTTTTCATTGGTATAGTTGAGTAATTTTGTTTACTTATCAGGGACACTTTTGGGCATGGATTGGTGGGAAGATTAGGCAAAAAGAGTGGGTTAGGTTTGTAGTCTTGTCTCTTATGCCCAATTTGGAGGTTAGCCTTGTATCCTATGCTCATGGGATCTCCTTTACTGGCTATTAGCTTTAGCGTTGGCATTACATGGGAAATCTTGAATTTGGTTGCGTGGTCCCACTTCATGACACCATATACATCAACTCCCCTCCACTCATTTTAAACCCATTTATAACTTTTCCCATCCGGAACCACATTTGTTCGTTGGGTCCACAAAGGGTCAGGCCTGGAATGATGACTTGAAGGTTGATGTAACTAAAAAGAAAAGAAAAAAGCATAATTTGGCCACTTTCAACAGAAAATGTACCATAAAATGCAAAAGATGGTCGAGACATACAAATTTAGCATGTGGGCAAAAGCAAACATGAGCTCTACCCCTTATCTATGACCATCACCCTGGTTCTTATGGGCCCTAGCTGAGCCCCCTCCACATTAAGGAACCCATGATTGTCCCAACTCCTGGTGCACAATGAACCGCCCCACCTTAAAGGGGTTATCTACTACAGTTATCCTACCCATCATGCTCTCATCCCCTGGAGCCCCGAGCAATTATGAAGAAAAATCAATCAAAGGCAAAAGGCATATTAAGAAGGGTGGAAAAACAAAAGTCGGGGTAATTCATGTACAACGATTGCTCCCTTCTACACTCATATACCCAAGTGTGGGCTTCCTCTATTATAACTACCCTTTGTACCATGGCATGTGGCTTGGAGCCTTCCCCTGATCTCCACTCCATTCGATCATTATATCACATGCCACCTACCACTTGATGGATGTACCATGGACATGTCACCCTCTTTAAAGGCTGAAACCACCTAATAGGGTCCTTGGTTAACCCCCTTATTGAGCTTGGAGACACTTGTACATGACAAAGTCCACTATGGAAGGGCGTGGCATTATGAAGTGTCCACTTGTGTTTCGTAATTTGTAAGCTCTTTTACTTGATTACTCTAATGTTTTATTGTTCTAGAAGGCAATGGAACACGTTGGATCTTATGCAGGAATTCAAATGGCTCTCTATTTGGGGTTTGGTCTCCTTATACGGGGTCCAAGCCCCCCAAAGGGCCACAGTGGCACTTGTAGGGTGAGCATAGATAGCCATGGGCCTCCACCATAGCAAAGAGCACTTCATGGATCCCCAACACCATTCAGTGATTACTTGTGTTCCACCTTTTTGGATGAGGATGATGCACCTGGATCACCATGCCCAACCGACTTCACACTTGTACCACACACTTGGCAAAGGTTCCAGGATCCAGATGACGATGTGTCTCATGGCGAGAGACAAAGGGAGGGCCCGTGTCATCATCATAGCCCTTACAAATGGTTTACAAGCACTATCGATCCACTTGGAGACCAATGAGTATGTCATTGTGCCCCCACACCCACTTGGGGACACCACATGTGACTTGCTTGGATATCAAGGGGCCACCCCTTATTCACTATGTTTGGAGTTTATTCTCTCACCTTGGCACACTTTGGACTACACTAGGCCTTTTCAATGGCCCAACGACTCATTATGTTTACTATTTTTATCTCTTGAGAGGCTTATCTTTCTATTTTGAAGCTATGGCTTGTCACCAAGGGATGTTATTATTGCACATTATTTTATTATTTGGGGCTTAATCAAGCCTAATTAGGCAAATCAAACTCTTTAGGAAGGATATAAATAGATAAGAGGCTCATTCATTCCTCTCATCATCACTTGGATTGGATTAGTATCTCTTGAGAGATTTTCGCACTTGCTTTTGGGATGAATTTTTTGGAGTTTCTTGATGCACTATGATGTTTGGATTTTACTATTGTCTTTGAAGCTTCTTTATAATGCAAAGTTGATGAATGGATATACTCTCTCTCTCATGTAAGTGAAATTTTAATGCTATTCTTGTTATCTTACTTGTCTATTGCATGTTATTGTTATCATTATTCTTGTATGGGTTAAAGTAATGCAAAATTCTTTGGAAACCTTGAATAGGTGATTTAAAGCATGCGTTGCTCTTTGAGGGAGTGGGTGAATGTTCCTAGAGGCGCCTTATAGGTTGAAAGCCCTCGAAACTTCATTTCCTTTGCAATTCGAAGTATAAATCCCTAAATGACCTTGTTGTCGCACCTTGGAAGGCTAGCAAAAGTCATCTAGGGCTACTTAGCATATGAAAATTCTCGTTCTAGGTGTACCTTGACTCCATTAAGCCCAAGAAGCAAGGCATTGATCCTCACATCCCTTTGGTGGTCAAAATTACCCTCTTTTTCTCATCTTTTCCAATTCTAGGCCTAGCCTTAGCAAGTCACCTAGGGCATCAAGTGAAATCTTTTGAAGCATCCAAACACCTTGAAAATTGGTCCACAACTGCGTTGGGGTCTTCTCAAGGGGTTCTCCAAGTTTGAGCACAATCCAAAGATGGAATCCTGAGATATTGCAAGCGCTAGCTCGAGGATCATTTCTATCCCTCAGTTGATTTGGGTTTGTGTCCTCATCTGGATCATTGCATTCAAATTTCAAAAGTAAATTAGTCCTTTGATCCTATTCTCCTCCCTAACCAGGTTAAGCCCCTCTTTTGTTGATAAACTCCACACCCCTGACCTAGTTTGGGTTCGCTTGGTTTCTTTGTGGTTCGCAATCTCGAATCTCAAATTCTACAAGGATCACATAGAAGCCACTTCTCCTTAAGGATTCTCAAGTCTGGGACACCTCTTGTCAAGGCTTATTCTCCGAACTTAGGCTTAAGTATCCTCTTAGCCCTTCTTAGAGACCCCATCACCTTGCTTCGTAAGCAAGTAAACCATTTAATTGAGTTTCTCTTATGAATAGGCTCTAGGAATCACTCTCCACCCATTCTTTGATCTATTCATCCTTATGATTCTTCCTATATCGAGTCTCCTCCCATTGGTGAAACTCTGTGAAGAGTAGGGAGCTATAGTTGAGGTGATTGTGGGCTATCGCTCCATTGGTATGACTTGACCAAATAGTTGCTCTATAGGACCCCCTCCCTGGACCCCTACTAGTTTGAGCAGTGACAGACCTAAAACCCATGCTTCAATGGGAGAAAGGGTGTATTCAACCACAATGTTTTTTGTTCGATAACTTGTTAGCATAAAGGACATATATAATAGAGTAGAGCAAAGGATGAAGATGACCTTGTAGAAGCTTGTATGATTTTGCATTGTCCAATTACTCCTTGTGAGTTAAATTTCAATGCATTTTTGGAACTAAGCTTCCACTTATCATGATGAGGCAAGCTCGACCATATTTAACATTATGGGTGATCTATTAGCAACATTCAATTTTGTTGCTTTTCAGGCAAGCAATCAGAAGTGGGAGGTATCTATTTTGTGAAAGTCACCAAAGAATTGTGCATGACCCCAACTATTAGTTTGAATGCATAGTACAAGCACTGCACATGCAAGCTACTTGGTATGATTTGAACTATGGTGGGGGCTATATTAGCGTCCCACTTTTATTGACTTGGCAAGCAATTGCTGATAAATTTCATTGTTTTTTGTTAGTAATTCTCGAGGGTAGTAAGAGCAAGCCTCAACCCTTTCTTTCTAGTTGGAGTTTGTGCCTTGTGGGTTCCTCCAAGATATGTCTCGCATCTGTGGTGTTATATGGAATGTGTGTATTGCTATAATTTTGCACATATTTGTAGAAACAATATTAGGATTTGTTGTGACAAACTATACATTGGAATATTCTAGTTTGTCTATCGATCACACATGGAATTTACGTGGGAGCACATGAGATACCTCTTTTGGAAGGTCAACTGACTGTAAATTCTTTTGGCCATAGTTTTTTATGCTTGGAATTTGAAATTTGATGTTTTTGAAGAGTGTGGACAGATCATGATCGGGTTTTCTATTTTTTCTATTTTTTAGCTGAAGTTTGTCTTCCCCCATCATGCAATCATTCTCTTTCTTTGGTTGTTCTTGTTATCCCTTTCATTTGTAGATGGAGTTTCCTCATGCATGGTTTTCTCAATGGTAATGTGAATTTGTGCATTCTTTTCCCTCATGACCTTGTCTTCCCCCCTCTCAAACATTTGATGGTTTGCATCTTCTTGGTGATGTCACATGCTCTCCCATTGTGGTGGTGGCCTATGTTTTCTTTACAAAATTATTTATGTTGTGGGGCCAATGTGATGATTCCATTCATTCATATAATGTTTTGGTGCCTAATTTCTATTTTCAAGGAAAATCTTGTGGGGAAACTCTTGGGTGCTTGCTTGCATTTTTGTGGATAGTTCCTAGTCTAGTATTGTTGGTGTTGATTGTAGGGTTTGACTAGGTACTAGGTAGTGACAATGAATGAGGCAAACAACAAAGCTAGTGAACTAGGGGAATTGACCTCAGGACCTCCTACATGAAGCTTCAAGCCCCCAAACCACTCAAGCTATATATGTGCATAACTATAGCTATAACTTAGTGCTTTTTATATAAATTATATTTAATATGCTTTTATATAAATAATATTTAATAATAAAAATCTATTGTGTTTAGCTTATCCTTTTATTGATAAAATTGTATCTAACAAGTTACAATATATATATTTAATTTATTTATTTATTTTTCGCAAGGGTTAGCTCCATTGGTTGAATTATCCACCCAAGGTATGCTGACTTCATTAAAATCTCTTTCGATTGCCTTGGGGGGTTTACCATTCAAATATTTTGGGGAAGAGACAGAGAGATTCCATAAGGTTTACCTTTAATTTCTTTGCCCCTAAATTTGAACAAACACAAACCATGTGACATATATTATCTGTTCAATCATGCTCTTTATGTTGATCATTTTTTTTAATTCTCTTGCGCAATGCATTTAGCGTGGGTACTTTCCCTCATTCCAAGGATGGTACCCAATACGTTGACCATTATTTTTTCAAATTCTCGTGTAATGCATTTATTAGGGGTACTTTCCCTCATTTCAAGGATGGTACCCAAGTTAAATTTGATTTTCAAGGTTCAAGTCTAAGTCCAAGTCAACAATTGGCTCACAAAGAGATCAAGCATGTCACAATTTGAGATTTGAACATTGGTGTGAGAGGTTAACAACGTTTCTCTTAGCCACTTGAGCTAGAAGAAATTGACACTTTATGTTGATCATACAACAATGGACTTCCTATTAGTATGTAACAAATGGTTATGACAAAATATCAAACCAGTTGTTATTATATAAAACCACAAATTTGAAGCAACCAGGCATCAACAAGATGCATGTACTTTGTGCAAATATTTCACCTAACCTAATTTCCATGGAGTTGGAAACAATGATTTAGTTAGATTTAGCCAAAATATTGCATGAGGACTTAAGGTACATACCTTTCTTTCACTTTCCATTTTCTAGGAAATTGCACTTTTGACCACAAGAGTGTAGTCTAGCGACAAGCGGCCAGGTGATCGTGCTTGTATTAACGTGATGTCTCTAGTTCAAACCATTCGAGTGGTTGCGAGTCAGGCTAGGTGCTAGTTCTTGGTGACTTTGATGGCATAGATGTGCCCCTCATAGCACAACAACTTAGCCCAAGAGATTCTATAAGATTTATTTCTCAAAAAAAAAAAAAAAAACACTTTTATAGACACATTTCTTCTTCTTTATGTTGCATGCATCATGTTCTTCGAAGCATGGGATTGTCTTTGGCTTTTGGCCAATGTACCTACTCTTCTTGTCCTCAAACTAGAAACAAAACAAAACAAAAAAAAAAATTTCCTCATCTACTATTGGTTCTTAGATCCACCATACATTTCCATAGTCTTGTTATATTGGTTTTGTTTCTCATTGTCCTTGACCATTTGGTTGCCTTCCACTTTGTTCATCATCTTGTTTTTGATAACTACAATTTCTCTATTGCCTTAAGGTGATGTATTAAACTAATGGTCGTGAGTGGTATAGGTGGGAGTACTGACCATATTTTAAAGGAGATTTCCTGCCTAGGATTCCTCTTGAAAAGGGTATTTTTAATATGGATGGATATTTTCTACCAACAAATTTGCACATGCTTGATGATAGGGACTATGCTCTTTGGAAGATAAAAAGGTGAGAAAATTCTAGTTGTAAAAAAACCATGGAGCTTCATTGTTGGAAAGGAAAAGCAGCCTAGTGCTGATGTGGATAAAATAGTACATGATGATAGACATTGGAAGCTCTTGTAATCATTGTTATCTTAGTTATGTTTGCCTTTATTCCACATTTTACAAGCATAGACTTCTCAAAAAGCTTGGGATGTGTTGAAGGCCTTGTCCAAAGATTTCAACGTACAAATTTTTTTAGGGCTTATATTTCTTTATAGTGGTTGGGGATTGAGAGGGAATTAGTTTATCACCATATACCATTGACTCTAAGAGGACCAAACAATTATTAGATTTTTTTTTTTTCCTTTGAGTGGGGATTGATTTCTATCTACAATTTATATTCCTAGATATTAGTTACAGTTCCATTGTGTAAATTGTTTTTTTTATTATGGGTGGCAAGCAGCTCATCCAACAACAACAAGAAGCAGCCTAGACCTCTTTCCTTTGGAGAACGTTTGCTAGATTACATTGAAGGAGGACCAAAACTAAGAAAATGGTATGGGGCACTAGATCAGCTTCCAAGAGATGGACTTGTCGACAACAAGGAGGATAGATATCGAGGAAACTGTCCTTGAAGTTCGAGATGCGGTGCTGGTTACGAATGGTGATAGCAAAACTGGCCAGATGGGCATGTTAGCAGAAGATGAAAATCTGAAAGGAATAGAACATATCATTCTCTTATCTCAGTTGGTTGTGCTTAGAAGTGGTAGTGGCATTCAAGCTTTTATGAATGAAAAAGCTAAAAGGTTAGCTGAGGCAGATGAGATAGTTGTTATAAACTCAGGAGTTCCATACACAATACTGAGCGCAGGTTCATTGCAAGATAAGCTTGGCAATCAGCGTGGCTTCAACTTCAAAGAGGGTTCTGCTGGGAATGGAACTCTTAGCAGAGAAGATGCCGCAGCAATTTGTGTTGAGTCAATCGATTCCCCTGCAAAAAAAGGAACTTATATTTGAGGTGGTTAATGGGGAAGAGAGTACAAAACTGGAATGAACTTTTCAGTTCATTGGCTAACAATGGCAATCAAGAATGAGAGATATTTGTCTGTTCACATAGGAAGGTACCCGTTGAGAAAGCACGTTTGGGTACTGTTACGCAGCACAGTGCTTCTTCATATTGAAAAGTATCTCATGATATATGAAATAAGGTAAGCATAGTTCCCAGGGTAATTGAAAACCTGATTCCACTTTGGATGAAATGCTTGCATGAGTTGATTAAGCCATATTCCAAATGTTTGCGCTACAGATCATATGTTGGCTGCGTTTTAAACTTCTATACTTCAATACCCATATTTGGTCAGAGATTCCAAACCACTAACGGGCATGCCAACTGTTAGGAGCAAAGAGAAAATGCAATCAGACAATTATGTACAGCCCAGGGAGTGCAAAGGGCGCAGACAATGATTAAAATACCATATGGCAAAGAGCCCAGAGAGCGCACAGGGCCCAGAGAGAAAATATGTCAAAAAAACTAATACAAGGAGTTACAACTAATTTTAGGAATGCTAAAAATAGGGCTAGAGAAATCACAGATGTTGCAGCTAAAATTTAGTTGAGTAAATATTCATGAAATGCATAAGTGATGGTAGAAATGACCTACACATAAAGGTCATAGAACAAATGACTCAAAGTAATTATGCAGGGCAGGAATACGTCTGCTCTGATGCAGTTGTATCGGCTTCCGATTTGGATCACCGATGGATGCGGCCCTCAAATAGCTCTGATACCATGTAGGAATTTCCAGGGTAAGTTCCTCAGATAGAACACCAAAGGACACCGCTCACAAACAGATCACAGATCAATACACCAGTATTCTTGACCCTGTTAAAACCCTCAAAGAGGGAAACAGTCCACGACCTAAGCCAACGCGGCCACTTTAGGCAATTTATTGAAAAAAGAAAGAAAATTTACATAAGCTTCTCTCATGAACGGCCACGCTACAAATGACCCTCCATCCTCTTTAAATAGAGATCATGGACCAATCGAGTGTTAAGCCATGGATCAAGTGTCGATAATATTGAGGAGAGAATGAACCGTCGGATCACTTCATGTCTAGAACATATCGTGACCGTCGAATTGTAAGTTACAAAAGTACATAGTAAAGAAACACACTTTACCTAACTTTACACTAGACCAATGATCAGAATTGGATCCTTAAACTCTCTTAAAGCTACCCGAACTCTGTAAAAGCTCATACCGAACTTTAAAGTCTTATGGATGTCGAAGCCTATCAGAAATAACCTCTGAACAGCGACAATTTGCAGCCAGCACAAAGCAACGAGGACCTTCGATCAAAGCGCATTGACCATTGGCCCATGGGGATTGTGCATGGCGCAAAAATGGCAGTTAGGAGGCTCAGTCCATAAAATAGAGGTTGTTTCTAATGCGTGATTAGCACATCGCTTGGCAAAACCCCTCGAAATGGAAAAGCCCCGATCACAAGGGAGCCAGAAAGTCGTAGGAAAAACGCTAAAACCGAAGGTGGGTCCTGAGCTCCAAAACCGACGGAATATCAGAGGCATTTCGGGCGGTAAGCGGGTTTGTCAGGAGAACGAGCGATTCTATACGTTGATTAACGCGTGTCCGACAGATGAGAGAGAAAACCACTCTCATCGCGAGCTAACGTCCGAGCAAGTCAACTGCGCAATAAGAGCGATAACCGTAGGATCTAGAGGCCCCAAATCTAACGACGGAGATTGCGCTCGATGGGAAACCGGATTCGACGGAGAAAATAAGCTTCAGCACATAAAGGTTGAAGTCTGATTGGACCGCTGAGTTGGTGGATGAATCATTTCACAGAGTAACCAAAGTAACGAACCGTTTGAGGAAGAGCTGGCTCAACTCGTGAGGAGACAAGTGGCCACCTCTCTGCGAAGCGCTACAGTGATGATGACGCAGAGCAAGGAATTCCAGCGGACAAAGGCAGGCGATCCGAAGAGCCGGGAGAGGAAGTGAACAGTCATGAGATGGGTTGGTGTTAAGCCATGAACAGACAAAGAGTAAAAGGAGAGAAAAAGAGAGCAACCAAAGAAGCAGTAAGCAGGCCTGGAAGCAAGGAAACCAGAGTCGAGATCACTGTAATAGGCAGAGCCACCAGAGGTTGGAGACAGAGCCGAAAAGCCAGAGAGCTCAATTGGCAGCAGCATATTGTTGTTGGAATTGCTTGGAGGTCGAGCGATTCACAGAGGCACGCAAAGGCCGAGCGAAAGAGCTACCAGAGGTTGGAGGACGAACAGCGAAAAAAACACTGAATGCGTAGAGAGTCTTTGGAGCCATTCGTAGGTCGAGTGAAAAGCCAGAGAGCTCAATTAACAGCAGCATATTGTTGTTGGAGTTGCTTGGAGGTCGAGCGATTCACAGAGGCATGCAAAGGCCGAGCGAAAGATCTTAGAAAAGCCAAAGCAGAGAGCCACGAGCCACAACCAGAGCCAAGAGCGAGAGCAAGCGCCAGAAGCCAAAGCTGACAGCGAGAACCAAAGCCCGAGCCACCGAGTCAGAGCCAGAGTCAGAGCCACAGCCAGAGCAAGAGCCAGAGCGAACGCCAAAAGCTAGAGCTAAGAGCCAGAACTAGAGCCCGAGCCACAAAGCCAGAGCCAGAGCCAGAGTCAGAGCCACAGCCAGCGCTGAGAGCCAAAACCAGAGCCAGAGCCAGAGTCAAAACCACAGCAAGAACAAGAGCCAGAGCCAGAGCTAGAAAGTCGAAGAGCTCCAAGAGCCAAGGGATAAGATGGTGTTCTAAGCCCAATGTTCCTGTGTAAAACATTGGAGTTAAGTCTAGGCACTTGTAAAAGAACTATTGCCATAATCCCAGAACGCCTAATCGAGTTGATTAGAGCTCAAGGATACGTAGCCCAAGATATCAGGGTGAACTCCATATTATATTGTTGTCTTATGTGTTTGTTTTTACTACTACTTTAACCACTGTTATATGCATTTGTATATCAGTTTAAGTACCTTCCCATATCAGCGCAAACGACAGATTTTAAAGTAAATAATCAGTTGAAAACAAATACAAGCATACACCCATATTTTCAAGCATTTCTTATTTCCACATTGGTTAATCATTAAGACTTGGGAAAATTAGAAGCTTTGGAAGTGGTAGAGGTTCTTGTAAGTTAGACAAGAAGCCTAAGAGCCCCCTTTTCAGATCAAGTGGTATCGGAGCCAAGTTGATTAACCCCACCTTCAAAGAAGGTCGTAATGGAATGCTTGATTGACAGGGCAAAGATTGCTTGTCTCAAAGGTGTTTTGATAGTCAAGGATTGATTGCCTCATTGATTGTATGCTTGGTTGCAGACTAACTATTGCATGAGTTTGCAGAGGTGAAGGGAAAGCTATTGATAGCTCAGTCCAGGAAGGACAAGAAGGAGGAAAGAGTTGAAGGCATTCTTCTATCCCTAAGGACCTTAGGGCAATCCTTGAATTGCAAAAGGTTATTGCAAGAGGTTACTGGATAAGCTCTTTAATAATCTTGTTTGGAGTTCTTTTATGCATTTTGAAAATGACAACTTCTACAAGTGAGTTCTCAAATTCTTCTTGCTCTCGAAGTTCCTTTAATGGAGACATGAAGCCAAATTTGTCCACCATGATGGATATGGTGAGAGAAATGTATGAGGATGGAAGGAAGAGCAACATACTTAGAGAGTAGTTGAATTCCGTGGAGGAAATGGAGAGGCAACTTCATATTGCAAGTATGAACCTGAAAAGGATGCATGAGTTGGAGTCACAACTCTTTGCTGCAAAAGAAGCCTTGGCCAAGTATTAGCTTGAAGAAGAGGTAAACCATTCCTGTTTGTCTTCAAATTCCTCTAAGAATGTTTATAATGGTTCTTTTTAAAAACATACCAAAGGCATAGGTTCCAAGTTAATGTCCAAGATGGACTATGAGGGAAAAGGATTGGGCAAACATGCACAAGGTATTGTCAAGCCAATAATGGTTGAGGAAAGGCCTAAGTATTTGGGTCTTGGCTATGGACAGTCTTATGGAGAGAATTCCAAAGCTGCCATGAAGGCCATTGAAACAGTTCCAAAAAGGAGTTTCATTGCAGGTCCTCTACCTCAGAAGTGTGCAGATTGTGTTCAGGGGGAATGCAATAGCTTGAAGCATCATTCGCATGATACAGGTGTTCAGAAGCACACACTTGAACCAGAGAGTTGTGGAAACTCTGACAGTCTTGAAGAAAGTGATGGTGTTCCAAAGGGAGCCACTTCTTCATTTGCTTCACCTCCTCATGAAGGCAATAAAGGTGAAAAGGACAGGTATAAATTTGGTTCTAAAAACATTCCTTTTGATTTTGAAAAGCATGGAAAAAGAATTGCATGTTCCTTTTGTGGTTTGAATAACCATTATGTATGTAGATGTTGGAAGAGGATGGCCACATACAGGAAACTTTTGAAGGAAAAGAAGCAAGCAACCAAAGGTCCACAGGATAAGGCAAATCATGCTGTCAAAAGGATGCACGTGTGTTGCACTTACTGCCATATGCAAGGGCATCTTGCCGAAAGGTGTTGGATTTTGAATCCAACACTACTTCCACCAAAGCTAAAGGAGAAGGTGGAAAAAGAAAATGGCAAGGATGGAAATAAAGATTCCATGATTGATGTGGTTCAGGATGACTCACATATTGATGTTGATGTGCAAACAAAGGAGGGACCTTCGAAATGGATTAGTAAGAAATGGTTAGAATTCTTATCCAATTAAGGCTACATGTCTAGTGATGCATTTGTTTGCATTTCTTTGTGGAATAAATGCAAGTTGCAGGATCTTACCAAAATGGTAAATAGAAAGAAGTTGAGTAGGAAACTCACTTTATTGTTGCAACAGTATGTTCATTTCAGCTTCGAAAGTACAGTGTACTTAAGCGAAAGTTGAAAGATGGAATGCATGCCTGAGCATGAGATGCATGTGATGTTGGCTTGGGAGAAGTTAACTTGGTTTCTAAAATGGAGAATAAGGATGAAGTGTTTCATCTTTTGGAAAAGAGTCCTAAAGGTCTTTTTCCTACATGCTTGACTTGAAGGGTAATTTGTTGTAAAGGCATGTTTTATTGGCTTGTTATCTAGCTAATCATTGGTATGCAGATATAAGACATGGAAGGGTTCACAAGATGTGAAATTTGTTTCTTCCTTGAAGCAAAAGTTAGCCCATGCAGTTGTTTTCTGTATGCTTGCTGTTGTTAACAGTTGTTATTGACAGTTTTTCAAACAGGTACAAATGAAAGTTTTGTGAAGCAGATGTACTTCACATTTGTTTGAGCCACCTTGGATCAAGGATCAAGGCAAAGAAGCTCAAACCGCCTTCTGTAAACTTCACAGCAGAAGTTTTGCATGAAGTCAAGAAGGAAAATAGTCCTTCCCAAAACGACCAACCCATCCAAGAAGGGAAGTGGTTAAGGATTTTGGCTCAGAGACACTACACAAAGGCAAGTGTAAGGAGGCTGAAAAAAAAGGGTGTTGTTACTCTCACTTACTGCTCAGGTCAGTATATCAGTCTTTTGGTGGACCAAAAGTTCTTTTAGTGGGAAGGCGTGATCTGAATTGGATCCTTAAACTCTCTTAAAGCTACCCAAACTCTGTAAAAGCTCATATCGAAGTTCAAAGTCTTATGGATGTCGAAGCCTATCAAAAATAACCTCTGAACAGCGACAATTTGCAACCCACACAGCGCAATGAGGACCTTCAGTCAAAGCGCATTGACTGTTGGCCCATGGGGACTGTGCATGCCGCAAAAATGGCAATTAGGAGGCTCAGTCCAGAAAACAGAGGCTGTTTCTGATGCCCGATTAGCACATCACTGGGCAAAACCCCTCGAAATGGAAAAGCCCCAAGCGCTTAGTCACAAGGGAGCCAGAAAACCGTGGGAAAAGCACTAAAACCAAAGGCGGGTCCCGCGCCCCAAAATCGGCGGAATATCAGAGGCATTTCGAGCGGTAAGCGTGTTTGTCAGGGGAACGAGCGATTCTATATGTTGATTGACGCGTGTTCGACATATGAAAGAGAAAACCGCTCTCATGGGGGGCTAACGTCTGAGCAAGTCAACCGCACAATAAGAGCGATAATTGTAGGATCTGGAGGCCCTAGATCTAACGGCGGAGATTGCGCCCGATGGGAAACCGGATTCGACGGAGAAAATAAGCTTCAGCACATAAAGGTTGAAGTTCGATTGGACCGCTGAGTTGGCGGATGAATCATTTCACAGAGTAACCGAAGTAACGAACCGTTTGAGGAAGAGCTGGCTCAACTCGTGAGGAGACAAGTGGCCACCTCTCTGTGAAGCGTTACAATGATGATGACGCAGAGCAAGGAATTCTAGCGGACAGAGACAGGCGATCTGAAGAGCCGGGAGAGGAAGCGAACAGTCATGAGGCGGATTGGCGTTAAGCCACGAACAAACAGAGAGTAAAAGGAGAGAAAAAGAGAGCAGCCAAGGAAGCAGTAAGCAGGCCTGGAAGTAGGGAAACCAGAGCCGAGCTCACTGTAATAGGCAAAGCCACCAGAGGTTGGAGGCAGAGCCGAAAAGCCAGAGAGCTCAATTGACAGCAGCATATTGTTGTTGAAATTGCTTGGAGGTTGAGTGATTCATAGAGGCACGCAAAGGCTGAGCGAAAGAGCCACCAGAGATTGGAGGGCGAACAACGAAAAAACGTTGAATGCGCAGAGAGTCTTTGGAGCCACTCGAAGGTCGAGTGAAAAGCCAGAGAGCTCAATTGACAGCAACATATTGTTGTTGGAGTTGCTTAGAAAGGCCAAGCGAAAGAGCTTAGAAAAGCTAGAGCAGAGAGCCGCAAGCCACAGCCAAAGCCAAGAGCCAGAGCAAGCGCCAGAAGCCAAAGCTGAGAGCCAAAACGAGAGCCCAAGCCACCGAGCCAGAGCCAGAGTCAGAGCCACAGCGAGAGCAAGAGCCAAAGCGAGCGCCAAAATCCAGAGCTGAGAGCCAGAACCAGAGCCCGAGCCACAAAGCCAGAGCTAAAGTCAGAGCCACAGCCAGAGCCGCAGCCAGAGCTGAGAGCCAGAACCAGAGTCTGAACCACAGAGCCAGAGCCAGAGTCAGAGCCACAGCCAGAGCAAGAGCCAAAGCCAAAGCCAAAGCCAAGAGCCAGAGCTAGAAAGCCGAAGAGCTCCAAGAGCCAAAGGATAAGATGGTGTTCTGAGCCCAATGTTCCTGTGTAAAACATTGGAGTTAAGTGTAGGCACCTGTAAAAGAACTATTGCCATAATCCCAGAGAACCTAGTCGAGTTGATTAGAGCTCAAGAAGGCGTAGCCCAAGATATCAGGGTGAACTCCATATTATATTGTTGTCTTATGTGTTTGTTTTTACTGCTGCTTTAACTAATGTTATATGCATTTGTATATCAGTTTACGTACCTTCCCATATTAGCACAAACGACAGAATTTAAATTAAATAGTCAACTGAAAACAAATACAAGCATACACCCATAGCAAGAGCCACAGCCAGAGCAAGAGTCAGAGCCAAAGCCAAGAGCCAGAGCTAGAAAGCCAAAGAGCTCCAAGAGCCAAGGGATAAGATGGTGTTCTGAACCCAATGTTCCTGTGTAAAACATTGGAGTTAAGTGTAGGCACTTGTAAAAGAACTATTGCCATAATCCCTGAGAGCCTAATCGAGTTGATTAGAGCTCAAGAAGACGTAGCCCAAGATATTAGGGTGAACTCCATATTATATTGTTGTCTTATGTGTTTGTTTTTACTACTGTTTTAACTACAGTTATATGCATTTGTATATCAGTTTAAATACCTTCCCATATCAACACAAACGACAGAATTTAAAGTAAATAATCAGCAGAAAACAAATACAAGCATACACCCATATTTTAAAGCATTTCTTATTTCCGCATTGGTTAATCATTAAGACTTGGGAAAATTAGAAGCTTAGAGCCAGAGCTAGAAAGCCAAAGAGCTCCAAGAGCCAAGGGATAAGATGGTGTTTTGAACCCAATGTTCCTGTGTAAAACATTGGAGTTAAGTGTAGGCACTTGTAAAAGAACTATTGCCATAATCCCTGAGAGCCTAATCGAGTTGATTAGAGCTCAAGAAGATGTAGCCCAAGATATCAGGGTGAACTCCATATTATATTGTTGTCTTATGTGTTTGTTTTTACTGCTGCTTTAACTACAGTTATATGCATTTGTATATCAGTTTAAGTACCTTCCCATATCAGCACAAACGACAGAATTTAAAGTAAATAATCAGCGGAAAACAAATACAAGCATACACCCATATTTTCAAGCATTTCTTATTTCCGCATTGGTTAATCATTAAGACTTGGGAAAATTAGAAGCTTTGGAAGTAGGAGAGGTTCTTGTAAGTTAGACAAGAAGCCTAAGAGCCCCATTTTCAGATCAACCAAGTTATACTTAACTATTTCCTATGTGTCGGAATATCCTAACAATAATAACGTTTTCCTTAGCAATAGCTATCCATCCAATACTTGTCCTAAATTATTCAGCAAGATAGTTGACTCCATAAGGCACCAATATCAATCGTCTAAATCTAATCTAATCTTTTAAAATCTTGCTTTATCTAAAAACGTGTATTTAGTCATTTAACTGTGTCTCCCGAATTGGTTGGTTCCCAACTAGTCCTTCTTCCATCCATTTCCGTAGGGTCTACCCCCCTTAGTCTACGGTTGGGAGACAGCTTAAAAGGAGAGATTGGGTATCAGGGTGACAATCCGATCTAAGTTGTTGTCACACTACTTAGACATTTTATGCGACAACAATACCCACAACTCAATCCATCATACAATTTAATTTATCTGACATATACATTGTTCGAAGTACCATCATTTAATTCACCATACAAGATTCATCATATCATCATTTAATTCCCTGCAGATCTGTACATTTTGTATTCTTAATTCCCATGTGACATGTCCATACAATAATGTCTTTCATCAAGCCTTTTTAAATTTTTGAGGGGTATTTAATTTTTCAAATTTGTGAAAGTAAAATTACATTTCATTATAGTACAAAAGTATAGGGAAAAAAATTTAAGTTCATAACATATACAAAAAAGGGAAAAAAATTATCCCGAAAGAAAGAAAGAAGAAAAAAAAATTAAATATATATCCAGGTGGAATTATTAAGGGTAAGAGAAGGAAACAAGAGAAAAAAGAAGGAAAAAAAAACTCCCATTATTAATTCAATTAAAAAGGAGACCCTAATCCTCAGATGGGGTGCCAACCTACAAGTCATCAACCACTTCATTCAGACCTAGCTTAAATAAGACAGATTGTGATGCACGAAGGTAAATCCAGCATGCAGCGTGCAGCATGCTTAGAGTTTAAGGCAATGGATGTTGCACTCCCTTCAACAATCCCAACAACTTCCTCCTCACCTACATGATAATTTGGCCAATATTCATCTCCCACATCTAATCATCATGGAGCACAATCTAGCACATTCAGGAGCTAGAATGATTTCTTGTTCATCAGCAAAACTAGACGTGTTGATCACACATGGTGGGGTACATACTTTCAACTGATCAAGTTGGATTTATGTCCGCACTATAATAATTGTTCTGGCTTGCACTTTGTTTCTAAATTGGGTGTCCATCCTTGTTTTATGGGCACAATAGTCATATTCCCCTACCACCTTGGATCCATCCTCGTATTAAGCTCTAGTCTCTCCCAGTGATTGTTGCTAACCTCTAATTGATGATTTTTGCCCTGCTTTTGTTGTTAGTTCATCTCACTCCTCGGTCTTATAGGTCTATCCCCCTCTCAACTCTCTCTTCTCTGTTGTTGGAGTTTCTTTCTCCCCACATGCCCTATCCCAACCTCCCTCACACTCAGCATTCAACCTCCAGCTTCATCCCTTCTCACTAATCTTGCATCTGAAATGTCAATAACTTTAATATCGATCTCTTGTCATCAATTTTTTTGCTACCCCTAGCCGAAGTTTTCAATCCCAACACTATTATATAAATGCCCAAACACAAGGACCAATATGGTCGCTCCATGGGTGCTCGTAAAGGCTATTCTCGTACTACTCAAGTAAACGTTGATAACTCAACTGATATTTAATAGGAGCAAACAACTCAAAAGGCTCGAAATGAGAACAATCTCACAAAAAAGAGGCAAGAGTTGAAAGGAGTTTCATACAAGATGAAGTAATTGAATACGTTGAATAGTAGATACCCAACACAGGCACAAGAAGAAGGAGATTTAATACATATCTCCAAGTTGTGGATATCTACTAGCAAATAGAAATGATAATGGCAAAGTGTTGGTAGACAGAAGCAACGCCCAACAAAAAACAATGTTGTGCGTAAACGCACTCCAACTTCAAATCCAAAAGTTGAATCAAAGGATTTCGCAACTAACCAAGAAAATAACAAACCTGGAATTTCCTACATCAAATGAAGGAGACCAACTTGTAGTACCACTCACACTCTAGGTAGCTATGACCAAATTATGCCTTTCTGTCATTTTTTTCTACATTACTGTATTTAGTATTGTTATATGCACAAATAGACATTAGAAACTTAGAAATTCTTATACTTGTACAAATTCAATATTTGGTCATTTTTTAAATCTTTCTTATATGGAAAAGAACAATGCTACTTTGTTATTGATCTAGTCTACCTAGTGGCTAAGTTGCACGAAACGCCAAAACATTTCAGAGTTTCTGAAACAAATACGTTTAGAAACGTCACCTCCCGAAAATGAAAACATCGATCGAAACATCAACGGAAATGTCATACGTGTATTTAGATATATATATATATATGAATAGCACATTATCTTGCAACAAAAAAGGGAATAAGACCCACAAATGACAATTTAGAAGGAAAAAAAAGTCTATATTAACTCTCATAGATGATTACATGATGGTCGAGTTTCGACCAAGTTTCAGAGTTTTAGGTACGAGTACGGCCCGAAACGCCGAGTTCCTAAAAGTTTCGTGCAACATAGCCTAGTGGCAATCCAATAGCAAGACATCTATATTATTTGGATTTGATTTGAATGAATTAGAATAGAAAGGCAAAATTTACACACAAAAAAGGGAGATTGAAGGTTCCAATTCAAAGTATAAAGAAGTGATATATAAGATTCATAATGAAGGTAACATTTATCACAAATTATAGATCAAGTAAATCAAGTCCCCTGATGAAAAAACGGAAGGTTTCCTAAAACTGTGAAAAAATGTGTTTTTGTATTACTTAGACTCAAAAGAACACTTGCAGGAAAAGATATCACTATTTCTATTGATCCTACTAAGCATAGAAACGATGTTAGTATTTAATGTGCTAACCGACTAAGTTGTTTCCCACCACTCCATTTTATCTCTGAAGTGGATATGCTCGCCCCTTTTTACCATCTTGTCCGCTACTACTCTCGCCACATCACCACCCAACCTCTCTGGTGATTCCCTCCCCCCCCGGCAACTGACTCATGTGCTTCCTTCAAGGAACTATAAAGCTTTCTTGGCTTACTCTTCCCTAAAGAAGTCTCATGCACAAGTGTGGGAGCCTCATCTCAATCCCCTGACACCAGTGGCCCTGAAGAAGATGCCCCTGTAGCCTATAGTGACCCTATACCTTGAGTTCCTACACTCTAAGATCCTGCACTTATGAACCTGTCACCCCATAAGCCAGTAATCCTCCTAACCTCTGTGAACATGTACCAGTGGACCCTAAAACCTGTAGTGCGCTCCCCTGCCTAAGAGCCTATTGCTCTACACTCTTGTGACCTCCTCACAGTCTTGGTAGGCTAAACATGAACTTGTAAAGTCTCCCTTTGTAGACACCAATCACTTTAGCAGATGCCATGCAAGATCCCAGAAGATACATCAACACCTATCCATCCCAGAATAACACAACATATCCCCTGTCCTCAATACAAGAAACTGATATCAAGTTCCTCCTCAATCGTGGTACATATAGGACCTCCGTCACATTCTGAGGTGGCAATGACTCCCTCTGAAAGGATATAGTCCCCACTCCTGCTGCTCTGACCTTGGAGTTATCTGCAAGCACAAGAGATATGTTGCAAGCACAAGAGATATGTATGGCATTCTTCTTAGTCATATGTAAGGCATCGCAGTTTCTCATTGATGTATCGCATAGCAATAAGGGTATTTACATGTTGCAATCCCAATGACGATATGGCTAGTCATCAATAATAATGTAACAGCAATGTCGATGAATCTTGTTCACAAACGAAGTTGTCAACACGAGATATATATAGGCCCTAGGCATCCTGTTGATACCTATACTTTGTATCTCAGCTGAACATTTGATGAAATCTAATAAAAGAAGAAGAATTAAATTTTGGGTTCCCCCTTATGAGGTTTTGCCCTAATCTCTGACCAAATCCTAGTATCTTTATTTGTGAATGCTTCTCTTTTGTTGTTTCGTTATGTTCTGCTACATCTCTAATGTTATTGTTCTTTCTACAAATTGCATATGATGAAATATTGTTATAATGTTGTGGGGTGAATTCACTAGGGAAATGATGTAATGTAATTATCAAAGCAATGAACAATGAAGCCCTAAGAAAAACTAACAAAAAAGACCCTCAAACTATGTGCAAACAATGGTTGAGACTACCTCCATGAACTTTGACCTTTCTTATAGACTTGAACTCGGCCTCCAAGAGATTTTATCTACGAAGTAATGGTCCTTGTTCTATGTTGTAGAATTTTTCACACAAATTCTCTTCCTCCTTTCAAGCTCTCCTCTCCTCAATAGCTCTCTTGAGAACAATCATGGTAACTCTTCATTTTCCCTTTTTGTCTTCTAAAGTGAGAATAAACCTAACGCTAGAGATCTAATGGCTGATATTAAATCTCAACCCATTAGATCGAGGGTAGAAATTATTTCCCTCTCTTGACCCCTTTCTCATGTGGTCCCCCTCAATTAATTAGCTCCTAGTCACTTTTTAATATTTGCACCTTGTGCACTTTATCTCTCACAATGTGACTTTTAAAATATAAAAATCACTTTAATATTAGAAAGTCACTTTGTACTTTTCACATAAAGTCAATTTATAACATTAGTGACTTTAGTAAATTAAAGTACATGGTGCCTAACACATAAAAAGTACTTTAGCTCCTAGAAATTAATGAAACTCATAATGTCAGTAGACAAAGGGATCATTAATGTGTCTTCCTAGGCCAAAAGGATAAATGCCTAGGAAACACTTCTTTGTTACCATTTTTCTCAACACAAAGATACATAACCTTCTACGCAACCTTATTATGGCTTACAAATCTGAAGAGTGAGATATTTTTTAGGAGAAACATGTTGAATTTACTAACTATGGTCGATCTTCATAATGTATATTTGTATCATTGATATATTTGATTTGATAAACTTATTATTTGTTAAGCATGTTCTTCATGCTCATTGTTGTCAAAAGAAAAATTATGAAAGGTATTCATGACCTTTGCATAAGAAAGATTTGAATTTTCAATTTGTATTTTTGCCTCAACAAGTGACCATGTCGACCCTCCAAGCCATCATGTCGACTTGCCCAAAGAGACACCCATTCGCATCACTTGAAGGCTATAAGTAGCCCTTTTGATCTCCCTCCAAGAGCACTTCGAATTATGAACATATCTCTATTCTAAGCAAGGTTGCGGGGAGCTCTGCCCCAAATTTGCTCTCAAAGCGTGCTCCACTTGGAAGCACTAGGGGAGCGACCTTGGGAGCACACTCCCAATTCACTCTTGTTTGGGAGCAAATTTCAGGAGCATGCTATTGGTAAATAAAAAATTGTTCCCTAGATATAGGGAGTGATCGCTCTCGTATCGCTCCCCATCGCTCAGGAAGCAAATTTCAATCTCAAGGAGCGACACGAGAGCAATCTCTCCCATGGAAAAAGTTGCCCCCGCCCTTCCGAAATTCGGGCGCAGCCAAGGCAAGAGGGGCAACTTTTTGTAGGGAAAAAGGGACGGGAAAAACAATAAAAAGCCTCCTCCCCTCCCACATTATCACCATTTCATTTGTGATAAAGAGAGATTGAGAGCATTTGAGAGAGTATGAGCCTGAGTAGGTTGTGGAAGATTATTGGATCTTGCAAGCTTGGGCGATTGACGAGAGATTGTTGGAGCTTGCAAGCTTGGGAGATTGACGAGAGATTGTTGGAGAGCCAAAGAGGTAGGGTCTAATCCCATTCTTTTTTTCCATGTAACATTTGTGTAAAAATATGTTGAATGTTCAATGAATCCCTAGATGTTCTTCTTCTCTTCTCCTACTCTTTACCACTCCTCCCTCATTTTATTATAGGCAATAATCTCAACCTTCAACAAACATGATGGTTATATGGCTTAGCCTTATCTTATTGATTTTTTGCTATGATGACGGTCTTGGGAAGTGGGTAGTGGTCGAGAATACCCCGTAGAAGAGGAGTACCAAGAGGATGTTAACTTATAGGGTAGTTCCCTTAAATGATTTCATGATTATTCTTTTCATCCATTCTTACATTTATTATTATACATCATAATAATAATTATTCAAAGAACTACAATAACAAAACATGAAGAGACAACTACACAAGAATTTACCTTAGGAAAACACCACTCTAAGGATTAAAACCCAACAATCCTTTCCTTATAGAATCTAGTCAACAAGAGAGACATCAAAGTCAAACACAATTACAAACCTGGTCCATCCTCCTAGTCAAGTCTTGCTCCATTAGAGTGCCTCAGTCCTACTCAGATATGCTTCAAGCATAGCCTCAAACTTCTGTCATTTTCATCTTCATTTGCCTCAGGTTTTCTCTCTTTGACGACCTCAGATTCACATTGTTGTAGCCTTAGATAGACCCGAATTATCCACAGTTAGTTTGCCTGAAGTTCGTCCACTTAAGAGCCTCAGACTTGCCTCAGATAGGACCAAATTTGTCTTCCACAAATGAGGTGCAAATTAGATGCCAAATGGAGGAGCACAAATGTCAATATATAGTGTTTCTTCTTGCTAAATGTGTGCCTTTCCAACTGAGCCAACTTGACTAGGAGGAGATCGACTAGGTTGCAATGGAGCCAAAATATTTAAATTTAAAATTCAATTTTTCATCTTTTGAAATGAGCATGAAGAACATGCTCAAAAATAAAACAAATATATAAATAAAAAATTACATTATGAAGACCAACCATAATTACAAAATTCAATAGAGGAAGAGGATGAGGATAATGGGAGTGAAGATGATGGAAAGAAAACTAGGGTAGACCAAACACCCTTGTGGAAATATGTCACAAGGCTTGGAGGAGGGAAAGGGGGTGGAACCGCTAAATTTGTATGCCTCCATTGCAATGCCACTTACACAAGTTCATATACCCGTGCCAAAAAGCATCTATGTGGGAAAATGGATTGGTTCATTATATAAAGAAAGGCAAGAAAAACATAAGTTTCATTATCAATCATAGCAATATCCATGGCCTTTTATGTAGTCACTCAAGGTTGGAGCTAGAATTTTTAGTTATTACCTCACCTTCAAGAGCTTTTCGAAGGTAAGAGAGGCATTGGCTAGCATGGTATCAAGTGAATCATAGCAGATATTAAAGGACAGGGTTGCAACAACATCTGACAAGAAGGATTTTCAAGAGGTGGAGGACATCGTTCTTGATGGTGAGTTTTGGACAAGTGTGAGGAATGTTTTGTAGTTCACCAAACCCATTTATAACATGATTTGTTTTGCAAATACAAATGCGCCAGTGATTGGGGAGGTGTATGAACAAATGGATAGCATGTTAGGGCAAATAAAAGATATTATTGAGCCAAAAGATCCCATCTTGTATGATCGTATTCACAAACATGTGGTCAAAAGGTGGGATAATCTTAATGTTCCACTCCATGATTTGGCGTATGTCCTTATGCCAAAATACTACTATCCATCTTGATTGGCCCAACCTGCACCTTAGGGTGGGGTTAGGAGAAAACCCCCTACAGATCTAGAGGTACAAAATGGGTATATGACCGTAATAGACAAGTTGGTGTCAGGCAAGGAGGTGTGTGCCAGATTGCGCAGAGAATTGGGCAAATATTTTAGTCAAACTAGAGTGTTTGGTTCTTTGCATGTTATTGATGATAGAGATAGAATGGATCGTATTGAGTGGTGGAACATGCATGACTTTGGGAGGCCTTTGGCAAAATTGACAATTAAGTGCTTTCACAAGTGGTTAATACTTCTTCTGCAAAGAGTTGCTGGAGCACTTGTAGTTTCATCCACAATGTCAAATGAAATTGCCTCAATGAAAACCGGGCAAAAAGCTTGGTTTATGTACAATACAACTTAAGGTTGTTTACACATGATAGTGAGCGGGCTCAATATGATAGAGCATATGTCACTTAGGACAACAACCCGGAGGAGAACAATTTGGAGGATGGAACCTTACATTTGGAACAATTAGAAACGGAACTTATGAAAGATGATGATGAAGCGAGAGCAACAGCATCAACAGCCATGCCACCCCCATCATCCACTAACAGTGCTAGAGTTACCAACTGTGTCGCCACCTCCAGCTGCAACATCACGTGGAAATCATGTGCCTTCTGGTTTTGGATGTGGCCATCCAATTATGCGAGAAGAGACTCCCAATAAACTGCGATAAAACAAATTAGAAGTTTCTAGTGGCGAGAGGAAATTATAGTATATAATAGATCTACTTGTCTTTTCTAGTTTCTAGTACTTTTTATAACTATTTGTAGAAAATTAATGATCTGCACCCTTACCCCAGTTTACAAGTTTGCATGTGTTTATTTGACCCACCCCACCTGTTTTGTCATGTTGATATAAATTTCATAATGCATTAGCTGAAATTAATACAAAATTTAGGCAAGCATTCAAGCATAAGACACTTGTTTTTGGTCAAGGTGACCCTGGAAAAAACCCACAGCGTCTCGGAGAAGACCAGTATTCAAAGGAGGATTTTATTTTGCTTCTTAAAGGAAAGTTTACAACAAGAATTCCAAACTTATCTCATTTCCTGAAGTAGCATCTTAGAGGTCTTCATTCAGTTGAGTTGTAGACTAATATTTGTTTCTCACAGTCTGCTCTCCTCAAGCTATAGATTTGCCCTCTTCTCATCTCCTTAAATACTATGAATTTACACCACAAAACAATCACTATAGCAGCCTTTGAAACTCGGTTTTCTTCAGTTCAAAGTGTGCGCACAAATCTGAGGTAATTTCTCTCCCAACCAAGCAGCTCCATGCACAAAAATGGAGGCCCGAAAATCTCGTTCCATTGGCCCGAAATTATTGTTGGGCTATTCTAGAAATCTCAGAACTCGTGAAGGTGAGTGGCTAGAGTAATATGCTGGCCCTAACTGATATTGACTCATAAATGACCCATTACTTGAGTGTTGAACCTAACAAAGGTTGCCTCCCAGTGATTCGAATCCTTTTCTAGACTTGAACTCTACCCTGGTATTAAATTCGAACTACTGTAGATGAACTCTTAGTCTTTGCTATAAAGTTTCTTCTTGCAAAAACGTTGCCTCCTTTCTCAAGTTGCTCTCCTCTTGTCCTCTCAATAATCTCTTGAGCGTGTAATGAAGAATGAGCTCTCCCTTTACCCTTTTATCTCTTAGAAAAGTTTGAATCCCTAAACCTAGGATTCAATGGATAAGATTTAATCCCCAAATCTCAAGATGTGTGGTTGAGATTAACTCTCACAACTGACACTTCTCACACATTGGCCCCATTCCCTAAAAGCCTCCTAATACCTTTTCAAGTTGTGTACCATTTTTCTATTTTTCTCATAAAGTGATTTTTCAACTCACTTTAATATTAGAAAAGTAAACTTAGTACTTTACACGTAAAGTCACTTTATAAAGTACAAATGACTTTAATATTAGAAAAGCACATGATACAACACTTTTAAGTACCTTTTCCACCCATGACATTACTATAACTCATAAATGTCACCAAGACAAAAGTGATTAATGTGTCTATTAGGCTAAAAGGGATAAATGTCTAGTAACACCTCTCCTTGGTACTATTTCCAACACTATTGACTCTTTCATATTTATAATGGTATTTTTTGTAAACAATATATGACAATTTAATTTTGAAGTTTGAAGTTGGCAATTATAACTCATTGGTAATGAATTATGAATATGATACTTTGTGAAAGTTGAAACATTTCATTTCATGTTTGATATTCTTTGTTATAGTTTGGCAATTGTTACAAGCAATGTTTTAAAACTCTGACTCTGACTCAGCTCACAAGACCATTCTTACCAACAAGGCCCAATTTGGCAAAATGGGGTCTGAAACCTTTCAGTAGTGTTTTGAGGCATTGAACAATGTTTTTTGAGGGAAAAACTTTGTCAATCTCGCATAGCATATTTTCATGCTACTCTACACACAAAGATCTTTCCAACAGTGCAAGAAGTGCGTCAATTGAAGTCTGTATGCAAAAGTTATGCCACTCAAAAGTTTACCTTCCTATTTTCACACCTATAGTTCAGGAGGATGTTGCGTATATGCATTCCAAACATCATTGCGTCCCATGGCTGTCTATATGACTTGTATATATCTGCATTCAATATGACTGTGTCCCATGAATATGATTCTCATGCCCAGCGTATATATTGCCAAGACTGTGTTATTATTGTGTTAGGTTAATGCCAAGACTGCGTTCACCATTGATTGCGTATGAGTCATGAGTCTTCATGTCCGCGTAGAACATTTCTTCATTGTTGTGCGTATTTCCATACCTGATTGTTTTTCCTGTATAGACAGCGGGTTCCATATATGAATGCGGCTCTTCATAACAGCATTGCTTTTAACTGTATAAATGTCATGTATAACCTGCATATGAACGTAACCATGAAGAATGTAGCTCTTCATTATCTGTGTGTGAATCTCCACGACCTGTGTATCAATGACCAGCGTATAATGTTCTCTGGTCAGCGTATTGAGTTTCCATTGCGGCTATCCTTCACGTAACTCTGGCTACCCTTCATGTATCATCTCCATTGCTTGTGGGTTCATGACTGCGTTATCATTTAGGGCATCATCATGCGTTGGTAGGGCATCATCTTTGGACCAGCGTGTGTTTCTCTTGGTGTCTCACTCTTTCTCCAAAAACCCAAGACGTGGAGAGGAGGAGATCCCTCAAGAATTGTGTGTCCCAAATGACATCAAATCTTCTTCAATTTATATTAAAATGTATATGATGAATAGACATGACATTTGAGCTTCTTGAGCCTACCTTAGTTGCTCGTCGACTAGATAATAAATCCATAATCAAAATAAATTCATATCTCCATAAATACTTATCGGAGTCGGATGATCTTTGGATCAATCCTACACCTCTCGACGAGAGGGATCCAATAAAAATATCAGCTACCATAAATAAGCTAACCCACATGGAGTTTGGCCCTAGTTGCCAATTTAACAAGACAACATATGATCAAAGTAGGCTCATGAATATATCCATTATATCAAAATGGCACCCAGTGCACTGTCCAATACATACATGATGATGATATAGAGATCAAAGAAAAAACACATAACCAAGGAGGCTAGAAATGGCATTATCCTCCAAAATAGATTGTAAGTCATCAAGGAACTAATAAAGGGTCAAGAGTGTTCCTCACTCCAAGAGTCCAAAGTGCATGTGTACATCTTCAAAAGGTGCATCCTCCACCATGATGTCATCTAGGAGAGACCCTATGTCACCCTTTTCAAGCATGTGAGTGACATGGCACCCCTAAGGGTAAGCATTGGCATCAAAGAGGGATGTGCTAGCCCTCCTAAATCATCTCAATGATAACCATCCTCATCTATGCTTTGGAAGAAGGCACCATCCACCAAAAGAGGGTCAAGGCCAGCCAGGGGGCATCTTTAGTCCATTTGGGCATATCATCGAATAGTCCAATGTCCAAGCTTTTAAGTTTAGTGTTTTAGCATTTGGAGGCTCATCAAAGGGTGTAGCATCACATGGAATCAACTCAAGGCTCAATGCTCATCTTTGGAGGGGCAAGGTTGGGGCTATAAAGTTAGGTTTGCTTTAAGAAAGGGGCAAAGAACCTATTGGAAGGTTTTGAAGAAGAATGAAGCTATCCCTTAAGGAATCTCTACTACATATGTGATACCACCTAAACAAACCTCTCAAGATCAAGCAAGATAAACTTATTTAGGGACAAAAAACCATTAAAGTATCATTGTGAAAAGCTTGGAGTCCCCCAAAAGCAAAAAAATAAATTTAACAAAAAAAAAAAATCATTGTTTTTTAATTCACGGGCCACTGTCATCCAACCCGACCGAGTAGGCTCGAACTCAGCCAGGTTATTACTGAGTCAACCGAGTTGTTAGACAACTCGACCGGCTCGATAATAACCAGGTCGGCCGAACCGGTTCACTAGCCGAGTCGACTTAGTGAGGCCTTGACTTGGACCAACTCGGCCGAATCGGTTCCGAGCCGACTGAATCTTAAAACACTGGTTACAAGTACAACTTTAGTGATGACAAATGTTATATACTAAATTTTGAAAGTTTGAAACTTTAAGATTGATGAATCATGAGACTCGATATGTTGTAACATGTAACTTGTGGACAAGTGGTTGATGAAGATTATAACTTCTAGATGATTGATGTTATATGGTGTAATCCATGTTTTTTAAGCTTTTTATATCTAATTCATCATTTTAAGTGTTTTTGTTGACATATATGCATCAAAATATATAAAAATATATATTATATAAAATTCGCTCCTGACCCGAAAGCTTCTAAAAATTGTCACTCCCTGCTTCCAAGCAGCGTTGGTTCTAAGCGAAGAAGACAGGGAGTATAAAGGCCGAAAACAAAAGAAATACACTTTCTCTGACCTCGCTCTAGTAGACAAAGGAGGTTGAGCTCTGGACAAATTTCTATGGCATACTTTTGTAGAATAGTGTGAAATTTGACTAAGTTGCAAACCGAATTTCAGCCCTCTTGTAGACTTGAAGTTGACCTTGTCGCAAAAATCTTGTAGACAAATTTGAGGACACTTGTCTTGGAATTTGGGCAAGAGGGTCTTGTTGATGTCTTTTGTATAATTGCTTAACAATGGAGTAATGAGTGTAATAAATAAGAATGTGAAAAAGTCAAAATCATTAAACATAATTATTTGTATAGAAAACACCATAAAATATCAATAAAACACCCACTGTAATTATCTTCTCAGACTGAGGAGTTTATATAAACAACCTAGGTTCGGTGCAAAAGAATAGTATAGAATAGATGATAGCAAAACTCAGTTGGATTGCTAATAGTTGATTTGGTTATTCACATTTGCAACAGCAAAGTACTGGTGGAATATTGATTGTGTACATTCATTGTCTTGATTTTTGGGGAATATCTCATTGTTGTTGTTATATTATTCATGCATTTTCATTGTTGGTGTTAAATGATTGTGCAATATATGAAAGCATATTTGTTGTGGAGTAAATAAATGAATTATTATTCTACTGGGAAACCCTATGTTGAATAAGAACCTTAGGACATTACAAGCCACAAAAGTATATCAATGGCTTTGTTAAGTACCATACGATAGATTCAAAGTGGGAGCACAAAAATGGCTCTTGTATAAAGAAAGATGCAAAAAGAAAAGCAAGAATTGACTTAAAATGAGATAAGATATGAATACTACACTAATAACAAAAACTCAATCTAGGATGGTATACAAGGAGAAAGGAACCATGACCTAGGATACAAATAGAGCTAGCATTATCTCCACTGTAACTAGGACATAAGACTAGCCCCCCTTAAGCTCACAGATTTGGGTCAAAGTAACTTTGTTATCAATCTATCTCTTCATGCAACTAGCAAGGAGGAACACCGCAAAGAAGGAAGTTATCATTTGGGTAGGTATTGGTCTATACAAGGGACAAAGGGACTAGCAACAAAATCTAAGTGCCTCCTATGTGTATACCTCCTAGCACCTTTCATCTGACTAGTGGAAGAGACTAGAGAGGATTCCCTTAAGAAGCAATCAAACCACCTTCAAATCTCATAATAAATCGGGCAACAAAATATTAAGCGCTCCTCTATCTCGACCTCTCAGGGATGGCACAATTTGCTAATCCTACCTAACCAGTTGAGCTAGTGTACCACCTCCACTCAAAATCTGTAAGACTACTCTAACCTAGCTAAGGGGAGTGCAATGAGCATGCAACTAGTGACAACTACAACTACCTCATCATTCGAGACAATCTATGAACATTCTCCTATAGGAGTGAAAAAATTGAGACTTGTCCTTTTATATGCTTGTTTTTCTCCTCGTGAATAATGATTCATTGAAGATATGATAGGCACCTTTAAGCAAGTTAAGTAAAATATTAAAGAACACAATGAAGTGTACTAGGTTAGAAATGACATAAAAAGAGAGAGAAGTGATATCAAAATGGTTATTTGGTGATCATGTATTTACATGATTAATTCCACTAAGGCCAGTATAACAAATTAAAAATGAAAGCCCAATGCATTAGGTCAAGTGGTTGAGTGTTGTGAATTACAAGTAGGAGGACATGAGGTCTAGTCCCTGAGCCGACTACCTTCGTGAATATCATTGTGTCTCACTTGTTGTCCCCACTAAGGTAGGTTGCCAAAACTACAACTGGCCAATTTACCCTTGGTACCATCCTTGAAATCTAAGTTACCGGAAACGGCTCCCTTAAGGGCAGAAACGCCGTTTTCCGTTTATGATATGTTTCAGATCCGGAAACGGCAAAAAAACGGCCAAAATACGTTTTTCGGGATGCAAAAACGTTTCGGGGTTTGAAAATCCGTTTTCCAGGCATATTGATGGAAAACCCTCCCGTTCAGCGGAAATGCAATACGTATCAGAGTTTTTTATACAATGTTGTCAGTGGTTTTAAACGTCAAACGAAGAGCAAAACGGTCAAAAAGTGATGCCCGAATCAAAAGGAGTGTGGCCCCGGCATCCGTACATGGAGGGAAACCAGAGATAAAAGGACGCCTTTATCGATAGATTCCTTCGCTTTTTCAACGCAACAAAATCCTCACCAAAGTTGAAAACTGCTTTAAAAAAAGGCCAGAACAGCCACTCTCTGTCCCGCGCAGTAAACTCAGGGAAAATGTCGTATTTAGTTGTACTGGTAGTGCTTAGTCACATATAAAATCAGATTGGTACTCTGTCTCGTGATCACGAATCCATACACAAAAAACCGCCTGTGAATGTGCTCAGATAAGATCCGCTTCAAGATTTTGCATGACTGAGTGGTAGTGGAATGGAATCTTTACAGCACCAGCTACAGTTTCTGTCTGTATTTATGATGCTTTTTTGCATGTAAGACAAGCATGTACGTATACAATTAACATGCATATTACAATAATTTTTATAAGTATAAAATCTCGTTAGTGTTGACGAAATCATATTTCTAGATTTTAATAAATTCATGGGAAAATCTATTTCATGTATAAATTAAACTAAACCTTTCTTTATTGAAAAAAATTATAAAATCTCTAATACCCTTTCGATTTCGCTTTAATAATGTTATTGATCCTAATAAACTATGGTGAGAATAGTGTGGACTTTGCCGCTTAGATGTAGTAATGCATTGTATAGAAATTAGATTCTGAATTTTGAAATATGAATAAGTAATATGATTTTTTATTTTTAATATATAGAGATATATATATATATATAATGTGCCGTTTCCTGCCGTATCGTATCCAGATTTTTTGAAAATTTGCCATATCCGTTTCAAACCCCGTACCCGTATCCGTTCCCGTATCCGTTTTCTGGTAACTTAGCTTGAAATGAGAGGAGTGAACTGAGAGCTATTCCTAGGATAAATCTGGCCAAAGTTCCCCGTTTAAACTGCTGAGATGGATTTATTTGGGGAAATGGAGGTGGGGATGCATTGAATGAAGTTGGGGTTCACAGCCAAGTACCTTCTCAATTTTTTTCAAGTGTTTGTGGCTAAAAGAGCCTGAACATCGTTTCCTTGGATAAATGATTTAACTTAAAATTCATTTGGTTGTTTTATTTCATGTTTTTTCTTGTTTTCCCCGGGATTTGGAATTTTAGCTACCCAAAAATTTAATCCTTTTTCAAGCCTATAAACCCGACTTGCCATTGCTCAGGTTCTTGTTTTATTGCATTAAACATGAAATTCAAACTGTTTGTCAAAATATCATAATTAAAGCCTGTGATGGATAGATACTTGCAATAAAGAATGATATGGAGTAAATAATCAAGTATTTATGGATGAAAAAATACACAATTATCAGTTTGCAGTGACGAAAAGACAACGCAAAGCTTACATAGAAAATGCGTACTCACTAATTAACAACGGTGCAGATGTTGATGACGTTGATGCTGAAGATAAGGAGAAGCTAGGGAATGCGCCAGATGGCTGCCCAAAAGATTGCATTCCTGTAGAAGCAGAAGTAGCAACAACGGTAGACTGTTTTGCCGCACTGGATTGACCGAGCAAAGGAAACGATACGCCTGTAGAAGAAGCGGATGAACCAAACCCTCCAGATAATGAAGGCATCTGTGAGGATGGCGCAGCAGTTGCAGCACCAGAACCCACATTGCCAAATCCAAATGAAAGCTGAGATGAGCTAGACCCGGAAAATGAAGAAGCCGGGGTTCCAAAAGCTAAGCCTGGTGTCGAAGTGGATGATGACGCAGGAGTTCCAAATGGAAAACCTGGGGTGGAAACCGAAGATGGCCCGGAAGTCCCAAAAGATAGACTTGAGGTTGAAGACGATGAGGTTGCCACTGCAGTGTTGAAAGCAAAGGGTGCGGCTGGAGATGCTTGTGTAGGTGTTCCAAAAGACGTGCCTGGGGTTTTGAACGCCGATGCCGGGGTCCCAAACAATGGAGCTGGGCTCGAAGCGGGCTGTGTGGGCGTCCCAAAAGAAGGTCCCGGGGTCGACCCTGGCTGGGAAGCTGCACCGAAAGACAGACCGCTCGTTGAGGATGAGGACGTCGGGGTCGCAAAAGAGAAACCTAAGCCTGAAGCCGACGATGCAGCAGGCGTACCGAAGGATAAACTGGGGCTCGAAGTAGCGGGAGTACTAAAAGATGGGGTTGCTGCAGAGGACGTCGGGGCACCGAATGGGAAACCCGCGGATGACGCCGGGTTGCTAAAACCGAAAGAAGGCGTGGCCGAATTCAAAGCAGCGGTACCAAACAGGAAACTGGGGGCTGAGGCCGAGGAAGATGCAGGTGCCGAAGATGCAGAGGTGCCGAACGAAAATGAAGGTGCTGGAGCCGAGGACGAACCTAAAGAAAAGCTAGTGAACGAGGGAGCCGTGGATTTAGGTTGAAAAGTGGAGCCACCGCCGAACGAGAACGCAGGCGTAGACGATGGTGCCGAGGTCTGAGACGACGGGGTTCCGAAATTTGAAGGGGAAGACAACGGTGTTCCGAACAATGTAGATGATTGCGTTGAAGATCCGAATAGTGGGGATGCAGAGGAGGGTGTTGCTGCTGAAGTGGACGACGAGCCGAAGATCGAAGAGCCCGCGGCTTGGTTAGCGAACGAAAAACCGAAAGTCGGCTGGGATGCAGAGCCGGTGGAGGCGCCCATGGCAGGCGTTAAAGACGAGGATGAGCCGGACGAGAAACCCGTTCCTGCCATTGTTGAAGTATGTGTTTCTTGCAAATGAGCTTAAATGCTGCACCCTACCTTTCCGATGGTTTCATAATTTTCGGTAGCAGAGCTCATCAGAGAATGAAAAAAATCTTGAAAACGGAGGGAAAGAACGGTAAATGATTTTCATTCTTTCTAATTTTTACTTGAATTTATCAGTTTTTATTTTTACTCTAACTTATGGACGCTCGGTGTGGGTTGCTTGTGAAGCAATAGAGTCGTCATGTAACTACAACGTTATCATGGTACCATTGAGATCAATCCCATATCTATGTAAATGGATTTTTGTGTATAGTAAGACATTTTCATCCATAATTATTTGGGGCTTGTGTATAGTAAGACATTTTCATCCTTCAAGTCTCATTACAACTTGTAAATATTAATGTATATAAATTCTATATTTTTCTAGTTTTGAACATGTCATTTTTAAGAAAGAAGTAAATTTTTAACTATCAGGCTCACTCAAATTTCCATCTCCACTCTCAGTCTTATTAGGAGGATGGTCATTGTGAGAGTAAGGGTTGCAGAGATATTAGGGAAAATTTATATAGCCCCACAAAAAGGTCGGAAGTGGGTAGAGCTATTGGTGAAAACTTGTTAAGTTTTCTTTAATATATCTCTATGAGGGCAGTGTTAAGTTTTCCCTAATATCTCATCCCTCCCCAACCTAAGAGATATTAGGGAAAACTTGCTTGGTGTGAATGGGGGAACATTAGACAAAACTCAACAACTCCCTCATATCTGAAGTCGATAGGAAATATTAGGGAAAACTTCATATGGGATAGGGAAAGATATTAGGAAAAACTTATTAATTTTTCATGAATATCTCCCCATAGAGGATAAGAGTAGGGAGTATTAATGAAAAACTTAAGCTTTCCCTAACATATCAGCTTATATAAGGGTGGGAGTGGGGGGAGATATTCAAGAAGATTTGTTACTATATGAGTGTGAGGGTGGTGGTGGGGGTATGGGTGGAGAGGAGACATTAGGGAATACTTAACATATGGTTAGTGGTGGAGGGAGATATTACGGAAAATTTGACGAGAGATATTAGGGAAAACTAAATGCGAGCGTGAGGGTGGAGGGGGGTATTAAGGGGAAAAATTGTATACAAGGATGTGTATGGGGGGACATAATAGGGGAAATTTGTTGAATTTTCCCTATTATCTCAAAACTTTATACAAGGGTATGGATGTGGGCAAATATCACGGAAAACTTAAAGGGGTGGGGTTGGGGAAGATAGTAGGGAAAACTTGTTTGAAAACTTAAGGGGGTGGGCGAGATATTATGGAAAACTTAACAAGTTTTATGTATTATCTCCTCACACCCCAGTAATTGCATATTTGGTGTCCAATTTTTTGGATTTGCACACACATACACATAGCAAAACCATTAGACATGTATATACACACAACCACAAAATTGTTTTCATTTAAAAATATTTTTTCAAGAAACTCGCAAGAACTTCCCCCATTTTGAGGATGGTACTTAGTGTAAAGCAAGTGACTTGGACTCAAAGTATATCTACATATCCAAACCATGACACACACATACACACATTTTTTTTAATTAAAATTAATTTTCAAGAAACTCGTAGGCACTTCCACCCATTTTGAGGATGGTACTTGGTATAAAGCAGATGACTTAGACTTAGAGCACCTTACTCCATATGAATATAACCAAATACCTACACACCACACTGGACTACTAGCAACATCTTGGTAATAGTTTAGGGTACGGATTGGGTGAGATATGAGGGAAATATTTATATAGGGTGAGAAATTTTCCCTAATATCTTCCCCCACCCCCACCAAGTTTTCTTTAGTATCTACTCCAATCTACACTAAATTTTCCATAATGTCCCGACCCCCACCCTCAATATGTGGATCTACTGAGGATATGAGTGAGGGGAGATATTAGGGAAAGAATATTATGTTTTCCGTAATATATCTTGCCACTCCCACCTTCACCCTCAATAAAAGGTCAATATGAGGGTGTGGGGTGAGATATTATGTTTTCCATGATATCTCCACCCACCTTGTCATATGGTTAAGGTGGGGAGAGATATTAGGATAAAATTCATATAGGGTGGGGGTGTGGCAAGATACTATTTTTCCTATAACATCTCCCCACATCCTCACCCTATCACATGGGTAGGGACAAGGGAATATATGAGGGGAAACTTCATATATGATGGGGCAAGATACTATTTTTTCCTTAACATCTCCCCCAATTGATATGGATTAGATCATTATATTGTTTTTCATCCATCTCGATGCATTCGGAGTGGAAAAAGTGGAGGCATCAGCTCACAGGACCATTTTTACCAACAAGACCCAATTTGGCAAAATGGGGTCTGAAACCTTTCAGTAGTGTTTTGAGGCATTGAACGATGTTTTTTGAGGGAAAAACTTTGTCACTCTTGCATAGCATATTTTCATGCTACTCTACACACAAAGATCTTTCCAACAATGCAAGAAGTGCATCAATCGAAGTCTGTATGCAAAAGTTATGCCACTCAAAAGTTTACCTTCCTATTTTTAGACCTATAGTTTAGGAGGATGTTGCGTCAACTCTCGTTATTCATGGAAAATGGGATAGCCACGTGTTTTTGATGTAAAATACTCTAGAAGAGTCTATATTGTAACTCCAGTTAAGAGTATATGTAGTCAAACTTAGCCACTAGTAGGCTATCGGGTTGTGTTATAATCGGGCCACTAGGAGGAAGAGGCATTCCATTCTTTTGAGAGCATTTTGTTCCATAGTTGAGCAAAGATAGTCACGGAAGATAGGAGGTAGAGCACACAAAGAGGATATGGGTATTGTAACAACTCATGAGTCACATGCATTACTTCTTTATACCTACAACTTTTTTTCCAAACAGAGAAGGAGAGCGAAGCGACATCACCTTCTAGTTGGGTTTTCTCCTGAAAGGGTTTCCAATTCTAAGTTGAGATTGGTTCGAAAAGCTTAGTGAGTATTTTTCGACAAACTAGTCTCATTTATGGCTGCCTTTAAATGGTAGGCCAAATAAATTCAAGGTTGATCGTGAACAACACATGAAACATACAATAACAAACCTTGAAAATCCAATTGAATCAATCAATTCTCCCGAGTCTTCACTAGGCAATTATACATTTGATACCTACCTTGATAATTTTTCATCTGAAAAATCCGTTGTATTGGAAACTCAAATCGAAAGTCTAAATTTTCTCAAGGTATTAGCTTTGAATTCAAGACAAATTTCATATGTTGAGGTTCCATATATTGTTACCACTAATTGACTTAATAGTTGGACTTAATATTTCGATGGTTCCAAATAAAATGATGGAGTTAATATTAGATGTGTGTCAATAGACCCCCAAGGGAATAAATATCTCTTATCTTGCAGTCTAAATTTCCCTTATACCAATAATGTAGTTGAATACGAGGCTTTACTTCAAGGTATTTGTAAGAATATTGAAAAAATAAATAAAAAAAAAATCAAAGTTTTAGGTGATTCAGAAGTAATAGTAAGACAATGCAATAAAACTATTCATTATGTATCTAATATTTTGAGAAATTACGGACAAAAAGTATGGGACTTAGTTCAAAATTTTGATAACTTTGATTTAAATTCCAAACCTTGTTCTCAAAATAATGATGTCAATCTACTTGTTAATGTTGAACCAAGACTGTTGCGAGTTGAAATTTTTTCTCCAAAACGATTTTCAGTTGAAATTCTTTTTAGGCCTTCAATTCCCGACAATATTCAAAACTAGAGAGTATCTGATGATGGTCATGAAACCAAATATTTTTTTACTCTAGAAGGCACTTTCAAGGAATCCATTATTAATGAAGATCAACATTATTCTCAATTGCAATTAGGTTTTTTGGATAATTAGAAAAATCAAAACTCAATTCCAAAATTTTTAGTCTGATTAGAAAATTTGTATAGCTTTCAAAATAGATTCAAATGTAGTACAAATTGTCCTTGATCGGGGTGATACAAATCATCGTCCCTCATGGGATTTTCATCATGCATGAAAAGATGGGTGACAGGGTTGGAGGGCGATTCAACCTTTGCCCTCACATGTGCAATTAGGATAGTGGGGTGGCAAAGAGCATGGGAAGGTTTAATGCTAAAGTGATGAGATGTGGGGCTCATAAACTCCAGGTGGGGAGAGCACATAGTCCCATTCATGCACTTGTCTTGTTTTGGAGCTTGGTTCCTGGAGATAAATGCAGGATCTTGACTCTCCATCCTCTATCTACAAGAACGGTACGGAGGTTCTGCTCTCACAACGCGACCAACCTCTAGTTCATGGAAAGTGTAGTCAGGTGTGTTTTTTCCTTTTCTCCCATCCTTGACTGCGACCTATTCTATACTTGAATGTCTCCCGCAATTTTTTTAACAATCTCTGCAAATTGAATATCATAAGAAAGGGAATTGGTTATTCAGAAAGTGAGAAAGCTTTCTGGTTTCGTTTTATGTTGTGCCTAATGTTTCTATGCCAATGTTCATTTTCTTTGGTATTTTATTGCTTCAAATGGGAATGTATGGAAAATTTTGGGTTAGTCCTCTTATGTGGAAGGATTTTTTTCCTGATGGTATTGGATATCTTTGTTATTTGTTGGTAATGAGAAAGAAAATGTCCTTTAACTCTTATTCTCTGTTTTTTATGGTTATGGTTGGTCCTCAATGATATTTGGCTCGAGGAGCCGATCTATGGCCCCTCCCTTCCGAGGCACCATACGATCTCTATTTTCTCTTTGTCTACTGGCCCAAATGAGCACAGGGTGTTGGTTATCAAATTAGAGTAGCATCGTTGGCCGCCCTTTTCGACTTTCAGTGTATATGTAAGGCTCGGGCCTAATGAAAATTGTTTCTTTCTCTTATTTTATGTAATTGTATCAAGTTTTAATAATTTGTGTAACCACCTAGCCGGCAAGCAGCCGGTCTGGTCCTGCACTGTGGCTCAGCTTTCTTGGTTGACAGTTTGTAATTTGATTGATTGGATGCTATTCCAAATGGTTCGTCCTGTCCCTGGTTCTAGTTCGTCTGGAAATGCGGATCCGACCAACAGCAAAAAGTTGGGGAATCGAGGTGGTCGGGTTTCTTCTTCCGCTCAGGAACCGAAGAGAAGTGTTCGCAAGTTAGATGCTAAGATTATCAATGAGGCACCCTAGGCATATAATACAGGTACCCCAGACTAGGTGAAACAATTGATTTCGACATGGGAAGCAAAACTAAACCAGATGGAAGAAACAAAAGTGCAGTTGGAGACTGGCTAGTCCTTGTTCCAGATCTGAGACACACCCGTGGTCATACCACCTAGTATAAACAAAATGTTCATCTCTACCGGTTGATGAAAAATATTGTGGCTTAGGTTCCGTCAAATCTAATACAGGTTTCCAGGAATTTTAGAAAGAATTTCAACTTGTTCAATTTCAAATCCAGCAGCATAATGTTCGTCTTGGTCGTATTGAGAAGCACATTTTGTGCCTTCCTCAATCGGAACTACCAGGATCTACTGCTAAGGACCCAAGTCCAGCGGAGTCCTCTGATGCATAGTTGTTAGCAAATCCCTATTTTGTTTAATTTTCTTATGTATATGTCAGTTAGTAGTACTTATTATAGTTTATTAGGTGAAAATTGGTTTACAGACATTCATTCATATAAGGATTTGTTTAACAAACTTAATTTACTAAGATTTTGGATGGCATACAATGCGGTTCAGTGGCCAACAAAACTAGTGTTAGCAGGAGAAACCTCCCTTAGGTAAGGGTTGAGAACCTTAACAGATCGAAGGCAGACTATCAATAAGAAGCACTCATTCAAGCAAGCAAATTCTAAAAACTGCTAAAGTTGGGTTTAGGGAGAATACCCAGAGTTCCTATGTTTGATGTTGATCCCAAACCCTTTTCTTCCTCCAATGCGTTCAAACCTGCAACATAAACCAGAAAAGCATATACATAACAAATATTTCAAAGCATGTGCATATTTAACATGTTAGATAATCAAGTAGAGATATATAAAGCATGATATGTTAGAAATGAATTATAAAAACATGAGATCACAACATTTCAGGAACAAGACATAGCTTCTTTATTGAAAGCAACAAATAAGAGTGGAAGAATACAACCTGATCCGACCACGACACCAACGAACCTTCCTCTAGATCCATCCAGCCCAAGCCTCAAAGATCACCTCAATATGTGCAAAAGGATGTCATATAATGGAAGATGAACATCTCTACAAGGAAATAAGGGTTTCCTATGACTGGGAGTTTAGAAGGCAGAGGGAAAATCAGACTTGATTTGGGGACAAAAGGACTATAATGTCAATATCCTATCTCTTTCTATGTTTTAGGCCTTCCCATGAGGTGTATAAATACCACCAGAAATCAGTTGATTCAGTTAGGCCACGAGCTCCTGTAGGTGGGATTTCTGTGAAACCCATAAACCTCGCCCGAGAAATAGGAAATTATTTTTTTCTTCATATTTTAAATTATGTACGCGGGTTTGGTATTATGGTACCTGCATGTACATGCACTTTTATAAGGGCATAATCACATATGGAATTTAAAAATTTGTTTTTTATTAAATGACCAAGTCTGAATGGGAAAGTGTTATGCTCTTAACCTGCAAATGATACCGAAATACAAAATATGCGAAGAAAAGATACCTAGAACACAGAATAGCAATGATTTTTATTATTCAGAGAGTAATGTTCACTTGCCTCTTCGAGGGGGCAACCTCCAATAGAGTAGAGCTCGATTATAAAATAAGACACGATGCTCCTCGCAGGGAGTCTCTATCCTTTATATATGACTCATACATGCAATACTACGGGCCAATACCGTGGTATTACTAATACCATCTATCTAATACTACGGCCCATTTGCAACTAACTATGGTTCCATTATTAATTGCGGATTAACCACTTACAATTATTAATATGGGCTTTATTGACTCTTGACTATGACGTGGTCCCATTACATAAATAAGGGGGTTAGGGTGAGACCCTAACATGCCCTCCCCCTTAAGACTAGACTTGTCCTCAAGGCTGAAGCTATGGAAACTGCTGAATAATAGTGGCTAGCTCCCAAGTTGCATCTTCCGGAGAGGTGTCTTTCCATTTGACGAGGACTTCCTTAATCATGCGGCCGCGCAGTTGCTTGACTCGTGTGTCTAGGACCTGTTCTGGTTGAAGCCAGATGGACCCTTCTTCGTCCAATTCCGGTAGATTGGTCTGAATTCTGCAATTGTTCCCAATCACTTTCTTGAGGCATGAGACATGAAAAACTGGATGGATTTTTGCAGTAGGTGGCAAGGTCAACTTGTAGGGCACTTCTCCAATGCGCTGAAGTACGTGATATGGTCCGTAGAATTTGGGAGAGAGTTTCTGACACCCATTGTCTTTGAGTGATGTTTGCTTATATGGTTGGAGCCGTAAAAAGTCCTGATCCCCTTCTTGAAATTGGCGCTCTGAGCGATGCTGGTCTACCTGTTGCTTCATGCGGTTCTGAGCTTGATGAAGATTCTCTCGAAGATGGCAAGCATGGTTGCGCGGTGTTGTAGGAGTTGATCCACTGCTTGTACTTTTGAGCATCCCTTGAGATACGAAGTAGGTGAAGGCTGGAGTTGACCATATACTGCTTCATAGGGAGTCATTTTGGTGGTGGCATGATAGTTGGTGTTATACCACCATTCAGCTAGAGGTAGCCACTATACCCAAAGGTGTTGCTTTTCTTAAGTGAAACACCTAAGGTAGGTTTCTAGACATTTGTTGACGGCTTCGGTTTGACCATCTGTTTGCGGATGATAGGAAGTACTAAGTTTTAGTTGAGTGCCTTGTATTCGGAAGAGTTCCTGCCAAAAATTGTTGGTGAAGATCGGGTCGCGGTCGGACACAGTAGAAGTGGGCATGCCATGCAATTTGAAGATCTGATCCATGAAAGATTGAGCAACCAAAGTTGGTGTAAACAGGTGGGGTAGAGCGCAGAAATGAGCATACTTCGACAATCGGTCCACAACCACCATGATGACTGACTTGTTCCTTGACTTTGGAAGACCTGTAATGAAATCCATAGAAACCTCCGTCCAAAATGATGCCGGAATGGGCAATGGTTGTAATGTGCCTGGTGTGTTGACGGTTTCCCCTTTGTGGCGTTGACAAACATTGCATTCTGCTACGAAGGTAAGGATGTCCTTTTTCATGCCTCTCCAAAAAAATGATCTTCTGGTGCGAGCATACGTCTTCTGAAAGCCCGAATGTCCTGCAATGGGAGATGTGCAATTCTGCCAAAATGCAGCTTTTGAGGGTGGATGTTGGTGATATTACGACTATGTCCTTGTAGCAAAGAATATCATCCTGCCACGAGTAGCCCTTGGTGGAATTTGGATCTTCCTGCAATTGAGAAATGAGTTGGGAGAGCCCGGGGTGCGAAAACCATTCCTTGTGAGCTTCTTCAATCCATTCTGGAATGGGCAGGGAAATTGCTAGCAGGGTACTTTCCTCCTCAAATTGGCGAGATAATGCATCTGCTACACTATTGTCTTTCCCTTTCTTGTAAATGATCTCATAATCATATCCCAGCATTTTGGCTAGCCATTTATTTTGTTGTGGGGAGGATAGGCGTTGCTCCAAAAAATATTTAAGACTGTGATGATCTGTGCGGATTTGGAAACGTCGCCCTGTCAGCTCTTGCTGCAGCAGGTATTCATTTTTCATGATTGGCATTTCACAGGCCAAATATGTCGTACTTTGCTTGCTGCAATGCTCATTATTTGCTCAAACAGTCTCCAAATGAAGAAGGCTACTTCAAGATTCATTCAATTGCCTTCAAATTTTGTAAAAGTTTTTCCTGGTATCGCTACTTTTAGTTAAAGGGAGGTCCGAACAGTTTAATCTTGGTCTCCCTAGGTTTAACTTTCATGTTTTAGAATATAGAGATTGTAAGTCTGTCCAAACAGTTTAATCTTGGCAGACTCTTAGATAGGTAGAGAAACAGAAGAGTCCAACAGTTTAATCTGGGCCCTGGAAGAAATAAGGGTAGTATGTAGATAGGAAACATCAAAAGAAAAATGTATGATGGGTTTGCAAGTCTAAGTGCACCCCCAAGCATATGAAGAAAAAATGCTAGGAAGTAGGCTGGGTAGGTAGTTCTGAGGCTATTGAATTGCTGACAAGTTCCAAGTTTACAGGTATCCTATCATGCAGAACATAATCAACAAAGATTTGTAAGCAAAAGGCTCAAATGAGGTATAACTAACTCCCCTTCGCTGCTTTCCCCCAATCATTAACTAACATCCCCAAAAAGAGGTCAAGATTTGCTTGACACCTCTTTAGTTCATCATCTTTATCACTCTGGTTGAGTAAAGATCTGCGTTGCTCAAAGTTGTTCCATATCTTCTCCCGAAATATGGTCCTTTCCCCCTGCAACAGCCTAAGTTCCCCCCGAACTTAGCGCTTTCGTACCACCTCCACATTAACCCCTAACATTATTATATAGCTCCCTATGTTTCCCGTCCCCGTATTAATATTAAGTAAATTCCCCTATGTAATATTCCCTCCCCCTGGTTGAGAAATAACCATAGCAAGTCCCGGGAATTGCCTAGTTTATCAGAAACTAAGCAAGAACCCAACCTCCGAAACCACCTTCCACATACTATGGACTCCTTCCTAGGTATAAAACTCCCCCGAAGTAGTCGGACCCCTTCCGAAACTTCAAAGGCCCTTCACACCCACTTACTTGCCCCTTTTCCCCTTCAAAGCCATTTTCGCATCGCAACCTCGCCATCTCACTTTCATGCAAAACCTTGCCCACCCGTTCCCTGTCGATGCGACATTGTGAAATTGGCGATCGGCGATCGCAAGCGCCGAGTGTCTAGTCTGTTCACCACTCCGTCTTCCCCGATGCGATATCGCGATATCGCATATCGACAATCGCAAGCACCACACGCCCAACCTAATGATCCCCCTCTTTCCCGTTGACGCGATATCGCTATATCGCATCGGAGTCTCTTCACAAAAGTCCACTAGTACCCCACCTCGTCGCGCTGTACCAGGGACCCACTGATGACGTCATCTGCTGTATAGCCGACGCAGTGCTTACGTCAGCAGCTAGAAAAGCCGAAAAAGCTTCGCGCAAGAAGAAAAGTCGCACTTCGGAGCTCCAGATCAAGAAACAGAGGCAGTTTTCGATGCGCGAATAACGCGATTCACGCATCGCTACGGGAAATAGGCCATTTCGAGGAATCTTCAGGGAATCTTCTGATTGCCGAGCCCACTGCGCGCCGAAAAAGCCCAAAATCGCCCAATCGTGCCAAAGGATCCGGTTTAAAGATAACAGCAGATCATTCACAGAGTTCAAAGTGTATCAAATCAAATCAGCAGGCTTCAAGCATGTCAAAGAGTATCAGGCGACGGCGGAAATCATCAATGTAGTGGAAAAGTGTATCAGAGAATATCTTGAGCAGCGGCCCAAAGCAAGAGAAATTGAATATCTTTCGGCAGATCCATAGGAGGAGAGCAAGGTCACCTGGAGCTCTCAAATCATAATAATTGCACATTCAATTCGCACCAAAGCCGAACTGCATCCCCAAAGCACATTCACTTCAGCGGCAACGCATCTGGTCCCTAAGGGCCACCTTGTCACCTGTTCCGATTCAGCTGCCCCCAGCGCAGCCAAAAAGATTTACTTGCATTTATTTCCAGCAAGCATTTAGGTTTTGAAGAGTTCTAAGCAGACCTGTCACGGTCACTTGTAATGATGTCTTCCTGATATTTTGTTTATAAATACCACCTGAAGCGATATTGTAAAGGGTTGGTTGGTTGGTAGTAGTAGTTGTTGGTTAGCTCCAGCAATTTTCTCTGAGTAAAGACTCGCACTGTAACTGTCATATTTTTCATAATCAAAGATTGCTGAAAGCATGGATTGCGAAACAACTTGCTGTTTTCTCTTGGCCAAGGAATGATCATGGAATTCCTGTGTCTCTGCATGATCCAATAAGTGTTCTTCCTCCCTGTTTATTTTAGATTTTATCATCTTTTCGCCATTCTAAGTTGCAGGAAAAAAGAATAGCTTAAGATTTGTTTAAGTACACCTTAAGTTTAATTTCTGCACTTTTTGATGTTTTCTTCTGAAACGGTCATGAGCTAGAATTCTTAACTGCTCTAGTTTACCCTGTTTCGTTCGTATATGGGTGCATGTCTTTGGAATTCTTAACTGCTCCGGGATCCCACTCAT
>APFE031756031.1:0-13258 GCA_000404065.3 Pinus taeda | reverse complement strand
TATCATTTAAGTTTCGACTTAAATAATAGATAGGATGTTCAATTCCATTGTCTTCTTGAACTAAAACCATTGCTATGGTTGTATCTTGTGCAACCAGATACAGGTTAAAGTCTTTTTGATAATTAGCAACATACATTAATGATGCCTTTATTAGGGATTCCTTTAGAGCATCAAAGGAAGCTTTCACGACCTGATCCCAAGTGAAGGGTACTTCTTTTTTCAACAGACGTGTATAACCTTTAGCAAGTTCGGTGTAATTTCGAATGAACCTCCTCTAAAAGTTTTCTTTCCCTTGGATTTTCTGAATCTTAAGCAAATTTAAATGTGGAGGCAAATCAATGATTGCCTGAACCTTACACAAGTCAAGATGAATCCCATCCTTTGAGACTACAAATCCAAGTAAACAACAAGAACCGACATAAAACACACATTTTTGGGGATTGAGTCATATCTTGTAGTGTCGGCAATGTAGAAATATTGCTCTCAAATGCTGTGGATGATAGGTCCGCTTTCGCAAATGAGCCGGAAGATCGTCGAGATATGGTTGAATGATGTTTTTGATGTCATGGAAGGTATAATTCATTTCCCTATGAAAGGTTTCCCCTACGTTCTTTAAACCAAAAGGTAGCTTGCGGTATGCGAATGTGCCCCACAAACAAATAAATGCAGTCTTTGACTGGTCCTCTCGATGGATATTTATTTGATTATACTCGGAAAATGCATCCATAAATGAAAATATTTCACATCCAGCACATTCATCAGTTATCTGGTCAATGAAAGGTGTAGGGTAGTTGTCTTTTGGACAATCTTGATTTACATCCCTATAATCGACACACACTCTAATCGTTCCTTGCTTTTTCATTGTAGGAACAATATTCGATACCGAATTGATTAGAGGAACCAGGTAAATGAAACTAGCATGGAGAAGTCTTTCAACTTCTACCTTGATGGCAGCGGCTTTCTTTGGGTGCACCTGCCGAAGTCGTTGTCATACTAGTTTGACATCTGGATACATCTTAATTTTTGTGTTCAAGGATGCTCGAGTCAATGCATGACATTTCTTCATATGTCCATGCAAAGACATCTCTGAACCCACGAAAGAGAGTGTCATATACTTCTAGTTCTAATGGAGAACAAGCTTTGCCGACATGAATATTCTCTTTATAGATGAGGAATGACCTGTTAGAGAGTTTTGTGAACCCAACGTTTCGAACTACCAAGTGAGTCCATCATCAAGGGATGCGTGAATAGATATTCACTAGATTTTAATGAATTATCCAAGAGCTCTATTTAAGGTATATATAGGTTTTTTAAGAAAAGATATATGAAATTTGGTGAGCCATTATCTTATTAATTCTAATTATTATATTTAATTTGTAATTATTAATTGTTAATTATAGGTATTAATATAATGTTAAAAGGATTAAAATAATAATTAATTATATATTATTGATGATAATTTATTATGTTTATATTTTATATTAAAATAATATTTAAATAATTGTTTACGTAATTATATAATTTAGTTAGATGTGATTAATTAATTATCTCATATTAGTTAAAAAGAAAAGATTTTAATTAATTAATTTTTATAATTTTTGATTTTAATATTATGTTTTTTTATGTAAATAATTTTTAATTAATTGCTTAAAGACTCTTGTCTTGTTGTTAATATTAATTTTGTCTTTCTGATTAACTTAATTAAAAAGAATTAATTATTTATTAATTACTATTAATATGTTTAAATTATTTTATGTATTTTATTCTTTTGAATAATTACTTATTTTTAATTTTTATGGATTAATTAATTTAATTAAAATTAATTGTTATTTAATAAATTAATAACTTAGCTAATTAGTTAATTAATAACCTAATAATGAGTTATTTATTGATCTTTTAGGATTTCAAGAAAAGGTTGCCACGTGTTTCTTAGCTTTAATCCATCGTCCCCGTTCACGTTATTCTTCCCTTTTTCTATTTCAATGGCTTCTTTGGTTTTCCTTTTACGATAGTGGTCTTCTCTTCTAACCATTTTGACTTCTTCCATGCACATGTAATGAGAGGAAGAATGAACATGTTCTGCTAAGGCCGATTTTGAGGTCCTTTCTCTTCGTAAGTGAGCAATGTGTTCTTTAATTCTAATATTATGAGACCTAACTGTTTCACCTATGTATTCCTTACCGCATGAGCAAGGAATCACATAAACACCTTTTTGAAGGTTACGATTTATGGGATCATTGAATGAGTTGACTAACTGTCTAATGGTGTTAACAGGGGTGAAGGCTACATTAATGTTATGTTTATTAAGAATTTTAGTAATTTTATGAGTGGTTCCTTTTACCTATGGAAGGGAGACCTTAGAAATTGATAAATTTTGGTCTTTGATATCCTTGTTATTCTTGTTTAGGGATAGGTGCATGGCTTTCTTGATGGTATTTCTATTATAGCCATTTAGTTCAAACACTTTGTGAAGATGGTTGAGCTCATCATTTAAATGGTGAGGATCAGATATTTTGGCCACCCTAGTGGTTAAGGTTCTAATGATGCCAATCTTCTGCTTAGGGTGGTGATGGGAATTTGCATGAAGATATCGTTCTGTATGGGTTTTCTTTCTATAGACTTGGAAACCAAGGGACCCATCTCTTTTAGTTAGAAGGATATCAAGAAAGGGAAGCTAGTTGTTATTTTCAATTTCAATAGTGAATTTTATATGATGAGAGAGACTATTTAAGTGATTGAGGAATAGGTCAAGTTTTTCTTTCCTGTGACTCCACTCGGAAAATATGTCGTCTACAAACCTTTTCCATTCGTCAGGGGTGTATGGAAATGACCTAAGAGCCTTTTGTTCAAAGTGCTCCATAAAGATGTTGGCAACTATGGGGGATAGAGGAGAGCCCATAGCCACACCATGAGTTTGTTCATAAATTTTACCTTTGAAACTGAAGTAGGAGGATCTTAAGCATAGCTCCAGAAGATCCATAGTTTCTTTATCAGTGATGTTTCTTATGATCTCAATAGCTTCACCAATAGGAATCATGGTATAAAGGGATACAATGTCAAAGTTGACCATTAGATCTTCATCCTTCATTTCTATGTTATTAATCCATTGAACAAAAGCATATGAGTCTTTAATATAAGAGGGGGTATTACCGGATAGAGGTCTAAGCTTTCTAGCCAGGTTTTTTTCCAGAAGGTAAGTAGGGGAACCTATGGTATTAACTATAGGTATGAGAGGTATGTTAGGTTTATGGACTTTAGGAGCCCCATAAATTCTAGGAATAATGGAACTATTAGGAATGATTTTCTTTTTTGTGATATCATCAAGCGATGATTCCTTGATTCTCTTAATTACTTCTTGCATGATTTTCTCACTGGGATCTTTATCAATGATTTTATAACATCCACTGCTATTTAGATGTACTTCCATTTTATTGTCATAATCAATTCTGTTCATGATTACAGCTGCATTGCCCTTATCAGCCTTTACAATGATTATGTTTTTATTTTTTCTAAAGGTTGTTTAAAGCTCTTTTTTCTTCTAGGGAAATGTTAGATGTAGGAGGTTTAGAGGTTCTTAAAATCTTTGCAATATCTTGTCTGATTTCTTCACTTTTTGCTATGTCTAGGTTTTTAATAGCTACTTCAATATTACTGATGACTTCTTCCACAGGTATTTTATTAGGGGTTATGGAAAAATTTAGACATTTTTTAAGGATGGATTCAATTGCATAATCTAGGTAGATGTCTGATAAGTTATCGACTTGGGCTTTATCTGAGGTCCTACTTAGATTAGGCTGTGAGGTTTGAGTTTTTAAGCTAGTGGATGGGTTTTTTGTTTGATCCACGTTTATGTTCATATCTATGTTATTTTCATTTAAATTTGCGTTATTTAAATCCAATGTTTTATACCCTTGCATTTCCCTTTCCTTTGTCCCTGCACTGTTTATATTCTCTACAAAATTTGGTTTGGTCGAGATATTGATGGTGATAGTCTCTTCAATATTGGACAAGTTTCACTCGGAATCCACCGTATTTATAGTATTTGATAGGAAATCAAAAACTGAATGATGAACAAGGTCGCTGGAACAATCTTCTTTGTAATCTGGAAGATGGGAATGATGGTGGTAATCTTCCCATGGTGCCCCGTCAATCATCATTGACTGAACAATTCCTTCGTCTGTAGAATGTACATGTAACCAAGGATCTGAAGAGGTACCATATTCCTTAGACCTATCTATCCAAACGCTTGATGAGTGTTGATTTGGTTTTGCCTCCCATGCTGAAAACATTGATTGCTACAATATTTCTATTGGGCTTGGAGGGAAAACCTCATGATGATCCATGCTAACATCGTGATCGAACATCTTCTGAATGGAAGACACCATATTGCAAGTTTCCACCATGGCCACTTCTGCCAGATTGTTTGGAGGCATTAGGGAAAAAGTACCCATCAATGTAGGGGCCTTTCAATGGTCCTACTCTGATATTTTTAAGTGACTTAGAGCTTCCGTGGATCATGAGAATGCTTCCCGTAACTTGTGAACTATTGGGGAGAAATGTTTGTTGGTCGAAAATTGTAATTCCTCCTTGGAAAGGAAATGCAATCTTTCTGAAGTATGTCAACAGAACAACAGCCATAACATATATCCAGGGCCTTCCCAGTAGGATGCTGTAATCGAAGTTTTCGTCGATAACTTCAACATCAATTTCTATTGTCTTTCCCCCCAATTCGACTTGCAAGTTACTTAAAATCTCATATGGAGTGTATGTTCATCCAATAAATTCTTTTAACATCGTTGATGATCACGACAAGGGTAGTGAGACTAAAGTTTTCCAGCAACTCATTGGCATAATACATGTAGATGCCCCCTCATCAATAATCGTTCGATGAACAGTTTTGTTGAGGGCTTTCACTTGAATAAGGAAAGCGAGTTGAGCTAGTAGCTGCAGGTAATATCCTTGATGATTAAATGTCACAAGATTGTCATCCACTGGGTCAATCCCACCTATCACTGATAATAGAACCTGCTTCTGGGAGGGGCAATTTTTCAGTACCTCAAGTGTTGACATAGCAGACGACGATTGGGCTAGGTCCTCTACTATATTATAATTATGTGATGCTCTTGCACGAGGATTAAATGTCAATTTTTGTACTACTCCCTTTGGCGGCTTTATCGTTAGCTTAGGAATGATGGGTGGCACAACTTCAGATGAATTCGTTGTCGAACTACTAGGTTGGTCAGTAGCCTTGTTGTTCGACAGCTATGGATTCCCATAATCTTTATTCCTTGTAGATATCAAAACATCATTTTGTTGTTTCGAAGTGGACAACATAAGCACTTGGGATGGGGAAGCATTGTCACTAGCAACTAGATTGGTTCCCGAGTTTTGGAATGGATCAGTCAATACCGCTGAGGTTTTTGAATTATTTAATAATTTTCTAAGCTCATCTTTATGTGGACAATCTCTCATCCAATGATCCTCATCACATATAAAGCATGGCTGACTTGGTTTCCTTTCTCCAGAAGGGTTTGCTGAAGATTTTTCAGGAGATGACTCCTCCTGTTTCATCTTTTTACCTTTCTTTTTCTTCTTGCCTCCTAGTTGCTTTGTCTCTTTTCCTTTGTTAGTCGACATGGCATTTACCTCCAAACCGAGAGGTTCTTCATTCGTATTTTGGCTAGAATTTGTTTGAGCTTTCTTTGATGTAGCCTTTACGGTTTTCGTGCTAATCGTACCTATCACACCATCACCGGCATGAGATTCTTTGTTTGGTTTAGGAGGAGGAGGAATGGAAAACTCCGATCTAGGAGCATCAGGGATTTTGTCATAGAGCATGCCAAACTGAGTATAGATTAAGTCTAGATATTGCGCACGGGCAATGACTTGCTATTTAACGACGACCCCTCCCTTTGCCACATCTTTTGTGATAGAAGGTAATAATGACTTAATAAACCATTCAGCTAGCAGCTGATCAGGAACATATGATTTTACCATTCTACGATGACATCGCCACTCATGAATATGATTAGATATGTGAGTGACCGTCATTTGTTCGAAATTGGTAAGAAGCTCTGTTCCTATTTCGTACCTTATTAGTAACTGAAAATGGGTTAAAACGTTTGTGACAAGGGCGCTAAAGTTATCGAATAAACCTCTAGGGAATTCGATGTACCATTTTTCTACTGGACTAGTTAACATTCACTGAAAAAGGTGAAGCCTAATTGAATCATCATTTAGAGTGTTGGATGAACACCACAGATGAAAGGTCATCACATAATTCGATGGGTCTTCACCCAGATTTCCATTAAATTTAGGAATATCTGACGGAAGTTTATGAGGAATCACCGGCCACCAAGGGGCATAAGCAATTGGATTGTTTGTTAACAGATTTAGATCCGGTAACTCTAAAGTAGCCACAAAGGGCAACTGTTGATTCAAGTTCGGCGAAGCATACCCAGGATAAGATGGGATTGCCTGAGCAGTGGGTCTTTGCATACAAACATAATGCATTTGATGCTAATAACTTTGGTAAGGTTGATGGGCATAACCATTATTATATGATTGATGTTGACTATTTTGAATATAGGGCTACACATTACTCACAATGATTTGTTGCTTAGGTCCTCGATAAGCTTGTTGGAATTGCAATTGTTGATATTGTACTAGCCATGGTTGTGAATCCATTTGTTGTTGTCCAATACTGGATGTTTGACCAAGATGTGGGGTAATAGTACCCATTTGAGCCTGGGTCTCTCCAGTTAAGGACCCACTAATTGGTGATTGTGGTTGTGTCGTGGAGACAAGAGGCTGCTATATTACGACCTGAGAAACTTGAGGTTGGCATACAATGGGCAACGCTTGTACTTGTGAAACCGTCACAATGGCCGGTGTAGTGGGGATATTTGACACAGGTAGACATGGTTGCATTGAGTATACAACTCTTGGTTGTTGAGGCAATATTGGCACCCAACTATTGGACATAATTCCAACATGACTCGAATTCTATTGCGAACTCTCATATGGTTGTTCTCCCAGAGGGAACAATGAAAGGGCATACTGCCCCCCATACGGTGGAAATCAAGTGCTCAAATGAATGATTAGACTTTGGGGACCAGACTGACCAAATTGATACTGTTGCGAAGGATCAATTTGCTCAGACTCAACATAAGAGATTCTGGATATTATTCCGAATGAACAAACAGGAATAGACCATACTATCGAAATAGTCCCTAGATGGACTCCATCTAGTGGTTGAGAGCTAGTTGGGACAGATGGTACACCAACGAACATTGTTTGAGTAGTAGTAGGAGGTTTTGCTACTGTTGTGTCAAATGACACAGTCCTAGATGTCGACGGTTGTTCAGACATATCCAGTCTATAAAAAATATTTCCTAGCGATTCTACAGGAACTTGCAATGAAGGGAGACTAACTTCTGATGAAGAAGGATATCGGGTGATCCCGGCTCCAAAATGCAATGGAGTACTAGATGGAGGATCCTCCACAATATCTTCTATAGCAATCAATCCAAGTGGGAGAGGTAGACCATGAGGTCTGTAAAATATTTCTGGTGCCAAAGAACATATAGACTCTGCAGCGACAATTGTTGGAGGGGTAACACCTTCCGAATCAGTTGTAGATGGAGCTAGTTCAGGAATAGAAGCATTTACCATTACACTAGGATCAGTTCTAATATACTCTTGTGGCCACATAACTTCTTCTGTAAAGGCAGGAATACCATAAATGGTTGGAGTAACCGGGGTCCCTGAGGATGTTGGAACACAAGTTCCAAGCAAACCAAGGGACTTTGATACGGTTAAATGAGTTCACTTTGTCTGAAATAGTTTCGTTTCTAGAGTCAAAGATGGTTGACTCGTTAATCTCTGCGAATGATAGTGTTTCAATTGAATTTCTTCCACGATTGCGGATTACTCGAACAACTCAAAATAAAGGGGAAAAAGTGATTCTAAATTAAATGAATTTTAGATGCTTTGACACAACTTGCTTTTTCAATTTTTAAGAGTCGAGAAAAAGCTAAAGATGACTCTAGTCGCCTTTGATTTTTAATGATCCTGAAGTGAACAAGTGCTCAGATGGACCTTTTCCTTTTTAAGGAGTCTAAAAAGGAATGAAAGAGATTACCTCTGGAAAATCTAGCCAGAGGCCGATTACCAAACCAATCCAAAACTAACAAGATACTTTTTACGGAATACGGTAGTCAAATCTTCCATATGTTGTTTTCAGTGCGTGTGATCGATAGGGCAGCAACACGAACTTCCTAAGGTAGAAGGATATAGCCTATTGTGGTCTCCCAATTATATACTGACAGTACGTGGGAGCAAAAGTTTGTACTAGCACTTGTCGTTCTCAAAGAGGAGGAATCACCCAACCTACAATTGAAAGCATAGTACCAGGCTTTACGACCACCAGAATATGTCTCTAGCGTTAGACTTCTAAATTGTTTGTGCATTAGGTCCAAAAGCGTTTTTATGTTCATTGAATTTTTTTTATAGTTGATCTTTTCTTAAGAAGTTTGCCTTAAGGTTCACCATGTTGATGTTAGATTTACAATTCCTAAAATGAAATCTTAAGATGTAAAACAATGTTTATTCTTCTTTTTGCAATGAAATCCTATCTCCTTAAGGGGAAAAGAGAAGCAGGATTCTTTCAACATAGAGAAGAGAGCACACACTAGATGCACTGTCATAAATCAAAACAACAAACAGTCTAAATGCAAATGCACATGCATGTATTTGTTTTCCGCTTTCTTATTGTGTGAATGACAAAAAAGAAATGCCTAAGTACAAATTTGAATTATCTTTTCAAAGCGACAGTACTAACAATTTTCTCTTCAAAAGACGAAAGGAAGATAATGACGAAACTTTGCCATTTTGAATTGAAAATTGCTTTCGACACTTGAAAAACTATTAATTCAAATCAAATACAAGAGTAATAGTCTAATCGACCATCAAGAATAGTATGATTCTTTTCTTTGACTGAAAATGATACTTGTGACACTTCCAAATCAGAAGATGACAGTTTGACTAAGATACATCTTTGTAAAGGAGAACTGTAAATGGCGAACAATACATAAAAAAATTCACAATTCTTTGTACAATGGAGGTTGAATAATGCAAAGGAAAGGAGTTTCCCCAGTGGTATACTGATCATAGACAACAAAAACCCTGAATAAAGCTGAAGAGAGTGAACAAAAAACCAAAATCTGGAGGCAGAAACAGTCTTATCTGATCATTACACTTGTAACATAGGGAAACAAGGATGCACCTCACCTACTGCACACAGGAGGTTTGATGCATCCAAATTTTGAAGAGGAGAAGGTGTGATGGTCCAGGGACAAGACTTCAACTTGGTTTCTAGTCACATCTTGCAGCTTAGTTCAAGGATTTAGGCCGAGCTAATGATAGTCAGTAAATGCAAATCACAGGGACTGATCTAATGAGGTTACTTGAGCCACCACCAGGGCAATTAGGATGTTTGCAAATCAATTGTTCAATTTATAAACAAAACTCGGAGATGGACTGAAGCAACATTGATATACTTTACACTTGCATAGCAAATGCAGTTTTAAGGCTAGCTAGCTTAACTTCAGGCTATGTCTATAGTTTATAAAGAAAACAAATATAGACAAGCAAACGAGCTATTTGCTCCCCAGTGGAGTCACCATTTGTTATCGGGAAATCTAGTGTCTATTTAGAGCTGCTAGTCCCACTAAGACGGGTAGTTGTCTTAGAAACAAACAAACTAAAGTTACTTTTGTTTTCCTTTATGAGAAGTAGATAGGAGAGGAGCAAAGAATACCAACCTCGACCTTTCGCTTGGTTCCTTACTTGTTCCTTCTCCCCTCTGACAGATCTTTGCCGCTCCTTCCTTGCTTACCCTGCTTCAAAGAGTACCTGTAAAGTCAAAGCAACATAATACCTTCAAAGTACAGAGATGTACAATCATAAACAATATAGGACCAGATATATATTGACCACACAAATGCATATATCATCAAACAGACAAGAATGTGGAGGAAAACTTGAATAGCTTTATTGATAGAAAGATTAGAAGAGAGGATTACAAACCATTGATCTGACCTAGCGTCATCCTCCCAGCATGAAAGCCCTTCTTCACCTCATGAAAAGCTTAGATCACCCAACACTATGATGTTCCACCAGGAAACCAACAACACTTCCTTACAAGATACAAGATTCCAGCCTCTAGATCTCTAGGATGAGGGATCTATATATAGATGTTTGTAGGGGGGTGAGTCAGCTTCCGGGATTTTGATTACTATCCTCTCTCTGATAGTTCTTGGTTCCACTTGGAGATTCATGATCTCTTACTCATCCCTGGATGAATTCAGAGAGGCAAGTGTCATAGGAGAAGTTTCTAGAAGATTCCATGATCATCCGTCTTGCAAACTGTCTCTGCCATTTGTCTACTCTTGCCCATCACACCCTACAGAAGGGATTTTCAATATGCATCACACTTTTTGCATGTGGCATGTGAGATGCATCACACCCTTAGCACTGAGTTGTCTATATGGTCCAGTTTTGACCAGTTCTGAGCAGTTTTCCATGGAGAACTTATGGGAGATGATGTAATGAGCTGACCTTGTTCCTTTAGGGTGTGAAACAAAACTTTTATGGACTCAAAAGCCCTTGGTTTACGGACATATATGATTGGGGTTGTAGTTCCCAAATATGTCTATAAAAATGAGGTTGGACTAGGACTAGGTGGAAATGAGAGTAAAGGAATTTGAGGAACTTTATGTTGAAGGATAAAGAAGGGGTGGGAATTAGTATGACTTGGTGACTGAATATATTCAGGTTGAGATGTGCGGGAAGGAGTCACTAGGTTTAAAGAAGATAATTCCACCTAGTGCTGAAGGTAAGCATCATCGATTTCGGAGGTGAGATCTATCACAAGATCTTGTAGAGTATCAAAATGTTCCAAGAGGTGAAGATCTGATTCAGTTTGTGAAGAAAGTTCTCTCACTGGGCTCTTTGGTAAGATTGATGGATTAAAGATAATATGATCTTTCCAATTCTCTGATTTAGTCCTAAATAAGCCATTTTCAAAGTGTAAATCAAACTCGATATCTTGAAAGGTAACCAAGTTTTAAGGGAGTGAATTGGCTCTGTGAAGAAATATGTTGGTTGTCTCACTCTAAGTTCTTGGGGTTTTCCTTAAGATATTTTTAGTATTTTCCACTATTGTTACACAAAATATCGTCACCTTGATTATTTGCAGTCGGTGTCGGCCTATCATTACCTATACTAGCTTCCTAAGCAAGTCTTAAACCTTAGCTCTTCAAAACAAGCTTGAGAAATGAGAGAAAGACAACAAAAAAGCAATGTAACTCTGGTTCCGCACTTTCTCTTACTTTTGCCTGCGGGCCCGCACCTTTTGTTCAAGTTATCTACGTACTTATATGCTCTGTATGTAAAGGGGAGGGTGCGTACCCCTGTAAAAGTCAAAAGGCGCAATATTTATCTTAAAAAACTCATCTTGGGTTAATTCTAGAGTTTTCTAGAAGCATTTGTTACGTGGATTGTTCGCTCCAAGTGGTTCATGCATCCCATAGAATGAGGAACTAATCCCTTGTTGAGAGGAGCTATCCCTTTGAAGGAGGACTCTATCCCTTTGAAGGAGGAGCTGGTAACTGATCTCCATTTCACTATAAATTGAGGCATTGGGTCAGTGGCCAGAGAGGTTAGAAGCTGAACTTTTGAGGGTAAATGCTAGTGAAATCAAGACTTCCTATTTGAGCTTAAGAGGAGAGATCACATACCTTTTTGGCCCTATTAGGGAGTGAGTGAAGCTTGTCAAAGTAGAGGAGACTTCTTGTTGGACCTTGGAAGGAGCTTGTACAGCGTCAAGACAAAGGTTGTAAGTTCTTTTCTTTTGAATTAATACAATCAAGCTCATTTTTCTCAACAAGTATCTTATGCTATTTGTTTCATGGACTCCTTGACTTTCATGTTAAATATGTTTTATAATCTTGGATATTCAGGTGCTATTTAATTGTTTGCCTTGTTTGTGCTTGCAGGTTTGTGATAAAGGAACTTACTTGGATCAAAGAAGCGAAGGCATCTCCGAACTTGCGTTGGACGAGGTAGGCCCTTAAACACACTTGTTTCCCATCATTTATAAAGCGCATTTAGAGAAAGATAGTGTTTGGTTGGTTTGTTTGTCATTAGGTCTTCATTAGATTCTAGGAAGGTCTGTCTTGTCCGCAAGATCGACTGATTCCGCGTGACATAACCCTCACTCAGTGGGGGGGGAGGGTATGGACATACCATTGTTGTTGTTGACTACTTTACTAATTGGGTTGAAGCGATGCCTACATTCAATAATATCGTCGAAACGGTTGCATACTTTTTCTTCAACCACGTGATTGATAGGTTTGGTGTTATGCAAGAAATAGTAACAGATCATGAGAAGTGCTTTATGAATCATATAATGACCAACTTAGCTGCCAAATTGGGACTTTCACATGAAAATTCCACTCCCTATTATCCTCAGGCTAACAGATAAGTTGAGGTGATTAACAAAATTATTAAGACTATGCTTCAACGTGTGATAGGGGTCCACAAATTAGACTAACACTTGCTTCTCTTTGCTACCTTGTGGGCATATCAAACCTCATTTAGGACTGCTACTAGATTCACTCCCTTCCAGTTGGTGTATGGTCTGGAAAGGATTCTCCCAATCGAATGTGAAATTCCATCGTTGAAACTAGCTATTGAACTTCTTTGTGCTACTTCCTCAGAGGAGGAGCGTCTTTTACATCTAACTCATTTGGATGAAACCCGACGTGATGCTGTGTTAGCCAATGAAGCCCATAAAATATGTGTCAAAGCCTAATATGACAAAAGTGTCAAGCCTAGAGTCTTCTCAGAAGGAGATATTGTTCTCTTATATGACCAGGAGGCCGACAAGTTAGGTCGAGGAAAATTCCAGCCTATGTGGTTGGGCCCATACATTGTCAAGGGAGTCCTTGCAAAAGGGGCTTATGAGTTAGTAGATCTCGATGGAATTCCACCGACACAACCTAGAAATGGGTTGTACCTCAAAAAATACTATGCTTGATCCCATCCAAAGTACATTGTGTACATATTGTCTATAGGTGTGTTGAGTGTGTTTGTAGTTTGTTTATTAGAGTTTCCTATAGTTTTTGTTGATTCTTTTTACTTTTGAATTGCAGATGTCAACCTCTCTTGAACCGTAAATTGGTTATGCTGATGG
>APFE031756029.1:0-21414 GCA_000404065.3 Pinus taeda | reverse complement strand
TCTATCGAGCGTTGGGCATGACTTTGAGCATGGCTTGATCGTCGGCGCATACGTGTTGCACATTCTCTTCTCAGAAAAAATATTAAACTCTTTTACAAATTCCAACACTTTTGGAAATTATTAAAATGTAATGTTTAATAATATATATGAATGAAGGAGCCCATTTTTAACCGGTTTACTGAATTTTCCTTGCAGAAATTGAAATTTGGTGATATTGATTTATGTATCCTTGGTTTTGATCCTATTTGGTAATCTTTTTGTGAAATTAAGCATCCATATATATATTATTTCACTTTATAGAGAGCATGGACAGAAAATAATTGTTTTTAGTTTAATAACCAATGAATTAGTATCTTTCTGCTTTCTAGGGTTTCTTATTTAATTTATTATTCTTACTTTGTTTTGATTTCTTCTTATTAATTATCTAAAAATCCGAAATTTTAAATTTTAAATGTGAAATATATATAATTTTAGGTTTTTAAAAAAAAAATTTATATTTTTAAAATATAAATTTATTTAGATTTATAAAAATTATTTTAAATAACAAAAAAGATCATTTAAAAAAAACATTACAAAATTAATAGAAAAAGTGAAAACAAAATAAGTGTAAATTTATTTGCAGTTTGCTAGCAGAACAATAAAAACTGATTATCACCTTGATTTTTCTCTTGCTTTTCTCAATTTATTATATTACAATATGTAATAAATACTAACACAACTACACTAATAAAATAAAGATTTAGAAATTGAAAATGTTTGTATTTTGGTAAGAGATTAGTGATTATGAAGGTAAACCAGATTCATGTGTGAATCACAGTAATTCAAATCAATTAATATTTTTTACAAAATTCACCAATATTATTTAAACATTAATTATATACACAATTACAATATACCACAGGGAAAAATAGTTAAAAACTCATACTAAAATCCACTTAAATTGCATTTATTCGTAACATATCTCAAGTAAAATTATTAAGGAATTTAGACTTCTGTGATCCATAACATTGTTTAGAGAATTTTCGGCCAAATCACATAAATAATCATTTGTCTACCCGTTTCGAACCAACCAGTGTGGTTCATCGTCAGGACAAGTTTCCATGAACCACACTGGTTGGTTCGAAACGCCTAGACAAATGATTATTTATTTGATTTCGCCCAAAATTCTCTAAACAATATCTCAAGTAATGAATGCCAATTATTCAAAGTATGAGTGTTAGGGCAAGAGCTAACCAGCCCTGCTATAGGGCATTAAATGACTGGTTGCTTTAACTTTATAACGCACCTCATTATTTTTCATTTATCTTGTTATATGCGTGGGTGTGTTATAAAGTTAAAGAGTGCTATAGGGCATTAAATGGCTGGTTGCTTTAACTTTATAACACACCTCATTATTTTTCATTTATCTTGTTATATGAGTGGGTGTGTTATAAAGTTAAAGAGCATGCAGCTAACGAGTAATTTAATGCCCTATAACATGCTAATTAGCTCTTGCAACCTGTTAACCATGCAAAAATTAAAAATACAAACTGTTAATCACTACTCGTGCAGAAAAGGAATAATGACGATAAAATTCAAGCATTTTCCGGTCGCTTTCAATTCTCATTGATGGCTGAGATTGGCGTTGCAGTTTTATGACTGACACATATTCTCGACCCCATTCGAAGCAGCTGTATTCTGACCCATCGGTGAAGACATGGCACATGCAGAAGCCGGTACACCAAATGACAAACATTAATTAAATTAAAATTAATTATTCTGCAGGTTGCGGTTGCGGTTGCGGACCGAGCTGGAATCCAATCTAACCTTTTAAACATCCTACGAAGAATATTTGCTCATTTTTAATTCCCAGTCATTCATTTAAAAAAAATTAAAACTCTGCAAGCCCACTGCCACTTGTTGCTGTAGTAACAATTATTAACTATATGAAAACATACCAAATAATAGTAGAAAAAGTACATTATTCATCTTTGGAGTTGTCCACAAAATCAAATCCTGAATGTGTAAAACAGTGAAAGAGTTTTCATTTTTCCCAAAGTGCGGTAACAGAACAAGCCGTCTGTAATTATCATATCCCCTCTGCTAATCGTTTTATCCGGTCCATGGACAAACCCATAGAGCTACACGTTCTTCGGTTGGGTTATCTCGCAGGTTCAAATATACAGATTGATAGGTGAGAATTTTAACCACTTACGTAAGAATGTAGATTTTCACACCAGGAATTTATATATCTGGTTGGGATATTTCACAGTTGTAGATTTACAGATTGATATGTGATAAATTTAATAATTTGTTTGAGAATGTCCATTTTCACAGCAGAAAATTTATTATTATTTTTTAGAATATAAGAAATGGCCAAAGTCTATAGTGAACACTCTAACCATTGTCAAAAATTCATGATCGTAGATTTTCAGAGCAGAAATTTATACAAGTATTTATTTTAGAATATACTAATTGTTATAGCTATTGTTTTTAGAATATGCTAAATGTCGAAAATTTATAATAGACACTCCACTCATTATCGAGGTTAGTATTGTCCCTGACCTCGAAGTAACAAAGCAGATCTGTGAATGAAGGTAACGAGATGGGTCGTTTCGGGTATTAAAATGGCAGCAGACCGATTAGCGAAGCACTGTCTCTATGGTCCTCGCGTCAAAAGGCCATTCTCAGATCCATTCGCTCACAACTGGGTTTGAGAGATGTAATTCTGTGACATATGTGTGTCAAATCCGATTTCAATTGGGGTTGCGGCCTGTTTGACAGAAACTGTGACAGACTTTGAGTTTCATGGAATTCAATGATGGGTCAGTGGATTACTTTCCGGATCCATTTCTTTGGATTGCGTACAGAAACTGTGACAGACTTTGAGTTTCATGGAATTCAATGATAGCTCAGTGGATTATTTTCCGGATCCACTTCTTTGGATTGCGTACGAGAGTCGAAATCCGATGGTTGTTGGCAGGGCCTTTCGAGATATATATATGTATAATATATTTGTCTGAGTCTATTTTATAAAAATTATTTTAAATTAAGAAAGTAATTGTTAAACTTTATTCAAATCACTTCAAATTACTTATAGAGTATATAATTTAAAAATATATTTATAGTATAATATTTTGTGGCATTTTTTTTAAATATTTATTTAAATAAAAATAATTTATAATTTTTTCTCAAAAAAATAAAAATTAGATATATGATAAATATTTATTTTACTTATTTTATCACAGATATACTGTAAATATTTTATTTTACCACTGTAAGCAGATATATTGTAATATTTTATATTTTATTTTACCACGGTAAGCAGATATATTGTAATATTTTATTTTATCACAGTAAGAAGTAAACTGAATAATTATGGTTGTTATTTTTAAGTTAAACAATGTTGATAACTTTAAAATAGAAAATGTTTCGAATAAAGCACAGTTTGTAACTTCTCAAGAGGGGAAGTTGGAAAATGGCAGTTGCCTGAAAAAAACCCTAACTACCTCCCATACTGTGTGATGCTCCAAAAGAAAAGGAGTGGAGGGGAGGAAAAACCGTGTTGAAAGGTCAGACATAAAGAAGGGAAATGATGCTAAGTTTGGTGATGACTAGATATCACAACACTTTGGTCTCGAAAACAATTCTCATGGATGGGTGAATAAAGAGCAGTGGATGATAAGGTGCCTTTTACCATTAAGTTCTCTTCTCTTAAAGAACCAGGTATGTAGCACCTTCTTAAACCATTTATTGCCCGGTTGAATTTAAGAAAATCTTACGTGAACATTAACTGGAATATTATGTATATATATATATATATATAGAGGAAAACAGGAACTCTAAGACAAAAGACAGTTCTAGCTTAATACTGTTCAACTGTGATGATCGAATAATTATGTAGATAAATTCTCTGTTTTTTTTTACCATTATAGGAAAAATGTAAAAACAGAGATTATTACTTCTTTATCATGGTGAAAACATTATGAATTCCAAAACTGGAACTGAATTAATTTAATTACCAATGGTAACCTTGATAAGGAAGTTATTGTTACATTTCTGATGGATTGATTTTCTTTTAAACACATATGTATAAATATGTAAAGAAACAGTTACCAAGAAGGGAGGAACAAAACCCTAACTGTTTCCCTATCCTTCCATAAAAGAATGGAAAAGGAAAGACCCGGGCTGTTAAGGAACAGGCGGGGGAAAAGACAAGGAAAAGAAAGATAGCAGAAAGACAAAAGAGAAAAGGAAGTGCTAATGTCTGGTGATGACCAGATAGCACAGGCACAGAAAGTGTGTGACAATTTGTTGAGGCAGTGGCCTGGCAAATGAGCTTGGGGGGAGATTAGTCTGTATCGACTAATCTCGTGGTTGGGTGGAGAACAAGCGTTCAGGAGTAATCTCCATAGTGCAGGTACGTACTGTTATTATAGTTTTAATTACAGGAAGAATTGACAATTTTGCAATAGTAGATAACTGTGGTTGTTATTGAAACACTGTTACAGTAGAGCCAGTCTATTGAATAAAAGAAGGATCACATTCTATAGAAGAAGGGCTTCTGCCCAAGGTGATAAAACCTGAGTTAGATTTAATATTCTTGAATGAGTAGGGTGCTGGCGGTCAGATGGCCAGACGACTTAGTCTCCCTATTCTACTTAACACAGAAAGTTCAGACATTCAAAGAGATTAAAAATTATTAACTTGCTTAGCGGAAGAATGTTGGGAAGTTTGGGTAGGCTATTGCCATACCTGGTCTTCCTTCGGATACCGACCGTTGGTTATGAGAGGCACTGTAAACTTGATTTGCAGGGTTCCAATTTCAGCAAAGAATATTAAAATGATAAGGAACGAGTTGCATAAAACCAATATTAACATACCAGGTTCGAGGTGAGATTGCTCCCTCGTTTTTATAATGACAAATAAACTCTTTAAAAGAAACAGTTACAGTAAACACGACTTCATGCCTTCTCTTCTAAGAAAAGATACAGTACATTGTACAACAGTGCCACGAATAAATGATTATGACTTCAGCATGAAATAACCCAGCTATCGGGACGGAACCGCCATGAAAAGGGCCGACATTTCATGCAGAACTTAAAAGAACATTTATATATTCAAACCGAATAATGAAACTTCTCAGGAGTAACAGGAGGTAAAGACACCACGAATATAAACCTAGAAAGCTGTCGAACAGTCTTTTAAAAGAAAACGTATTCCATACCAACTCATAATACCCTAGTCTAAATAGGAAGAATTCCTGTGCAAGGATTAGATTCGGCATATGGCCGTATATGAGAAATAACAGGCACAAACGTATATATATATACTGCAAATAATCCGATATAAGCCATAGAAGAGACTTGGTGGATAACATCGCTGAAATGAGAACTTCCTATGCGAAAAGTAGAAGCAACAGTAAACACTGAGAATGAATACTCAGGAAATTAATTCATTTGCGAACTACATCAGGAAAATAAAGCACATGCAACTGTATAAAGAAAACCCATATACGCTCAGAGGCAAGTTCCTCTCGGCGTAATGCAAACTTCACATATAAACATGAACATTTGAAAGAAAAACTCAGTCATTGACATTTAACTGTGCAGGTGGGCCGAATCGAATTCCAATGATTCGCGGTAGACAATTAAACCTTTACAAATAAAAGGCGGTACTCAGAGGTTTATTAAATTACAAATAGCCTTAATTTAAACAGAAAATCCTAAGGTAAAAACCCATGAATGGAAGCCGATAATAGTGTAACAGCAAAGGCCTTCATATCGACTGTGGAAGTCGTCATAATCGAAAGTAAGCAAGACCCATCCATGGAAAAACGCAACCCTGATCAGGAAAGGGAAAAGTATCAAATATTCGGCATGGAAACGCTACTATTTTTCTAAAGGTAGAGCTCTTAACTTAAGTAGAAGCATCTGGAGCATCCAAGAATGTATAGTCTCGCTACCGCGCCGAAAGCCAAACCTGTTCCCATCACACCACAGACAAACTGATTAGAGAATCGAGTCCTTAATCGACAAAATTTACTACCAGAAAAGAATAACAAAAGCATTATAATTAGGAACATTGTAACCTGATAAAATGGAACGACGAACAAACGACTGGCTTCAGAGTCCATTGGCACCAGACTGCGTTCGATGGCAGAGTTACCTGAGTAGCAGGCAAAGGTTCAGATGCCGCACGAACAGAGTCCCCCAGAGCGACCTCTCGGCGGAAGGAACAAATGAGAACCCTAGCCGAGGCAGGAGGAGTAAAACCGCAAGGAGCCACCGGAAGAAAGCGGGAATGAATCCCCTCCGTGGATCTCTATCAGCATCCCGAGGACTGAATCCCATCTGAAGACATTCAATGCCAGACCTACCCTCACGATCCGCGATGAGATCGACGGAAAGCAACATTGGAAAGGGCCACCTGGCTTTATCATATGCATTTGGTACGCGGTAATAGGATCCGCCGTATGGTTCAGTACCATATGATGTATGGGTTCAATTAAATCCACTGTATTGGGTGAAACGTTAATGCAAGTGTAAAGACGCCAGTAATTGATTGTGTATTGAACATAGACTGTATAATTAACATGTCACCAAAAGCTGTGCCAAACTTTAGTTACGGCTAAATTCACATTCCATGTAAATAGTAAAGAAAATTTTATCGTGGGGTGTTTATTTTTTTATTTTTTTTTATAATCATATAGGAGGGATATGACATATGGTATCAGAGCCCAGCTACAAAACTGAGGCCTTTGGGTAAGAATATATATATATACATATTTTCTTTTGTTGTTCCTGAATTTTCCTTATCATTCGTTTCATGTTGATAAGTACAGGATTCAGAGTTCCAGAATTTACAGGATGAGGAGAACCGACAACACCACTCGACGACCTGTTGTACCTGGACTTGAAGGTAATCCTGAACTATGGGTTCAACTTGGGGAGGAGGCTAGAACTACAAATCAGGCTATCTTAGAAACCGTACAAGTGCTGAAGAATGAAATGGCAAGGCTGCGGGAAGACAATGCTAGGCTAACTATGGAACAAGAGAGAATATTGAAAAGTTTATCTGAATGACAGAATCAAGTACCTGTTAATCCTAGTATGGAACAGCAGCGGATGTCGGAGGAACAGAATCACCCTATGCCCCCTGAAGGCTCGGAGGAGCAGGAGGAGCGTTTTGACAATGTAAATGAACAGCAAACTTCAAAGAGACAAAGGATGGAACTGCAAAGGGAATTTCGCAAAATTAAACCCCCGCATTTTGACAGAGAACAAGAGGAAGCAGCTGAAGCATGGTTGATTAATATGAACAAATATTTTCAGCTCTATGAGTATGATCACAATCTTAAGGCCAGATTGGCTATTTTCCAACTGCAAGGAAAGGCCACCTTATGGTGGGAGGAAGTGAAGATTGTCAAAGGAGTTACTGAGCAGACCATCACTTGGGATAATTTTCAAAGGTATTTTAAGGAGAGATATCTAACGGAGCGGTTCTACGATGAGAAGGCAAGAGAATTCCATGATCTGCGTTTGGGATAGCAGACTATGGACGAGTTCGTCACTCGTTTCACTTCCCTGCTTCGTTACGTTCCATATATAAGGGAAGAAAAGGCAAAAGTACAAAGATTTGTGAGCAGTTTACCACCCTACATGCGAGAAAGGATTGAATTTGACAATCCCAAATCAATGGATGAAGTAATTCGGAAGGCCAGAATTTGTTATCAACAAAGCAGACAAAAGGGAGAAGCAGTCGGCAAGAAATGGAGTGAAAGGAAGGGCTTTAAGCCAATGGGGAACAACAAAGGAAATCGCAACAGTGGAAGTAAAGGGAACAGAAAAGGTCCGCACAGCAGAATTCCAGACCGAACTGCATCCAAATTTAGGCCTAACAATGAAACTAAAGGCAGCGGACAGCAGATACGCTTGGACAATGAAGCGGTCACCAGACCTCCGGTGGAATGCTGGGGTTGTGGGGGACCCCACTACATCAAGAACTGTCCACAACTAAAAGGGACGGAACAACTATCCCAGGTTCAGGAGGCCTCAACAATCGGTGAAGTGGGACGCAGTATACCGAGGATTAATGCAGCGTTGGAAGACCGCCAGGCGGAATACCAGCCAACTATGGTCGAGTTCGAAGGTAATATCTCAAACCTTACTGTATCCATTTTAATTGACCCTGGGGCTACACTGAGTTATGTAAGCCCAAAAATAGTAGAACGCTGTAAATTACAATCCACTAAATTCAAAAATCCATGGCTGGTGCAACTAGCTACGGGGGCCAAAAGACGAGTGGGAGCTAAAATAAAGGATTGTTCCTTTACCATAGCCGGACAGCCAGTAATGGCAGACTTAAATGTGCTTCCCCTTGGCTCCTATGATATTCTCATTGGAATGGACTGGCTGCAAAAGCACTGGTTATTAGTGGACTGTAAGACCAAGATTATCTATTTTAAAGACTCCCTGGGAAATAAAAAAGAGATGCAAGGAATTAAACCACCTGTACAAGTGCGACCGATAACATCAAATCAACTTGTAAAATGTGTTCGGAAAGGATGCCAGATCTATGCTGTTCAGGTGGGTTATGCGGATTCTACAGATAAAACAGCCATCCTAAATAATATCCCTGTAATCCAAGAATTCACAGATGTGTTTCCAGAGGAAATGCCTGGGCTGCCCACAAAAAGGAACATAGATTTCACCATTGAGTTGGTTCCCGGTGCAGCACCAGTATCTCGTGCACCATATAGAATGAGCGTACCCGAATTGACAGAATTAAAAATGCAGCTACAAGAGCTGTTGGACAAGAATTACATACGTCCTAGTGTGTCCCCGTGGGGAGCCCCAGTGCTGTTTGTTAAGAAGAAGGATGGAACCTTCCGGATGTGCATTGATTACCGTCAATTAAATAAGTTAACTATTAAGAATAAGTATCCTTTGCCTCGGATCGACGAACTATTCGACCAAGTGAAAGGCGCGACGGTATTTTCAAAAATTGATCTGCGTTCTGGTTATCATCAGATCCAAATTAAGGATGAAAACATCGCTAAAACAGCCTTTAGAACTAGATACGACCACTATGAATTCGTGGTATTGCCTTTCGGCCTTACCAATGCCCCCGCAACTTTCATGTGTTTAATGAACAGTATTTTTCACCAATATTTGGATAGATTTGTACTGATATTTATTGATGATATACTAATATATTCTCACACCATGGAGGAACATCAAGAACACCTCAGAAAGGTGCTACAGACCCTCCGGGAGCATCAACTATATGCAAAATTTAGTAAGTGTGACTTCTTCAAAGAAGAAATCCAGTACTTGGGTCATGTGATTACTAAGGAAGGAATCGCTGTTGATCCAGAGAAAATAAAGGCCATAATGGACTGGCCTGTACCAAAGGATGTGGCAGATATTCGATGCTTTATGGGTCTGGCTGGTTATTATAGAATATTTGTAGAAGGGTTCTCGAGGGTTGCATTCCCCATTACCTCATTGCAGAAAAAAGGGAAAACATTTCATTGGACCCCAAACTGCCAAAAGAGTTTTGAACAATTGAAGCATCTACTCACCACGACCCCTATTTTAAGAATAGTTGATCCTGATAAAGATTACGTAGTATGTACAGACGCAAGCAAAGAAGGAGTCGGTGGAGTGTTAATGCAAGAAGGTAGGGTAGTCGCCTATGAATCTCGAAAATTGAAGGAGCACGAACAGAAATATTCTGCTTATGATTTAGAATTGACCGCTGTCATCCACGCCTTGAAAATGTGGAGACATTATCTTGTGGGCAGGAAATTTTTGCTGCTCACTGATCATCATAGTTTGACCAATTATTTCAGTCAACCCACCTTAAATGCCCGACAAGGACGATGGGTGGACTTTCTGAGCGGTTTTGATTTTGAGATAAAACATTTACAAGGGAAGGAAAACCGAGTAGCAGATGCTTTAAGCCGGAAAGTACAACAGTTGTATGAAGTCTCTGTTAGTGGGTGGAAGAGCCCCATTTTGGAAATGGTTAAAGAAGCTTCAAGACAAGATGTTAATTATCAGCAGTTAAAACTCCAACTACAACAACCTGCTGGCTTGACAGACCAATCAGATTATAAGTTGAATAACGATGGAATGATACATTTCAAACAAAGATTATATGTACCTGATCAAGACAAAATAAAAAATCTGATTATGGATGAATTCCATGTCAGCCATTATGCAGGGCATCCAGGATATCAGAAAATGATTACTGCCATTCGAAAAGAGTATTTTTGGCCAGGAATGAAGAAGGACATTGCTGAGTATTTAGCACGATGCTTAGAATGTCAAGAAATTGAAGCCGAACACCAGCACCCAGCAGGACTGCTACAACCCTTACCGATTCCAGAATGGAAGTGGGAAATTATTTCCATGGACTTCATCACAGGGTTACCTAAGACAAAAAAAGGAAATGATTCCATTATGGTGATAGTGGATAAACTAAGCAAGGCTGCACATTTTATACCAGTACAATCCACGTACAAAGCCCCACAAATTGCTCACGTTTTTATGCAAAACGCGTTTAAGCTTCATGGACTTCCGAAAACGATAATTTATGATCGCGATGTGAAATTCACATCAGCCTTCTGGAGAACACTGTTCGCTGATTTAGGAACTCAACTAAATTTCAGCACAGCATACCATCCCCAGTCCGATGGACAAACTGAACGAGTTAACCAAGTGGTGGAAGATATGCTGCGGGCATTCGTGATGCAACAACCCACGTTGTGGGAAGAATATCTACATCTAGTAGAATTCGCATATAATAATGGATATCACACCTCTACACAGATGAGCCCCTTTGAGGTTATGTATGGTCGAAAATGCCGAACACCTTCTAATTGGGGAGGGCCCGAGGATAAACTGAGCTTGGGACCTGAGATGCTTAAAGAAATGGAAGAAATGGTGAAAAAGGTGCGCGTGAATTTGAAGGCTGCTCAAGACAGACAGAAAAATTTCGCTGATCGGAAGAGAAGATTTAAGGAATATCAGGTCGGTGATCACGTGTATATCAGAATCCAAACAAAAAGGAGTACCTTACAATGGAGCGGGTGTGCCAAATTGGCACCCCGATACTGTGGACCCTTCCAGATCCTGGCAAGGATTGGCCCAGTGGCATATCAGCTCGCTTTGCCGAGCCACATTCGAGTCCACGACATGTTCCATGTTTCAATACTCAAGAAATATGTTTATGATCCTAGGCATGTGATTCAATGGCGGGACATCCAGGTAATAGCTATTGCTGTAGTAAACTGTTGAAATTGTTATTAGAAGGAAAAACTAATTTAAAATTGTGCAATGCAGGTCGAACCGGAAGGAGAGGTTCTAGTCGAACCTCTGAACATCCTCGACCGGAGAGAAGTGCAGCTGCAGAAATGAACTATTACCCAAGTTAAGGTCCAGTGGCGACACTATGGACCCGAGGAAGCTACTTGGGAGGACGAAGAGTTGATGAGAAGAACTTATCCAGCGCTGTTCGTGGCTGAAAGACACCGGGACAGTGTCCAATCTCAGGGGGAGGAGATGTGATGACCGAATAATTATATAGATAAATTCTCTATTTTTTTTTACCATTATAGGAAAAATGTAAAAACAGAGATTATTACTTCTTTATCATGGTGAAAACATTATGAATTCCAAAACTGGAACTGAATTAATTTAATTACCAATGGTAACCTTGATAAGGAAGTTATTGTTACTTTTCTGCTGGATTGATTTTCTTTTAAACACATATGTATAAATATGTAAAGAAACAGTTACCAAGAAGGGAGGAACAAAACCCTAACTGTTTCCCTATCCTTCCATAAAAGAATGGAAAAGGAAAGACCCGGGCTGTTACGGAACAGGCGGGGGAAAAGACAAGGAAAAGAAAGATAGCAGAAAGACAAAAGAGAAAAGGAAGTGCTAATGTCTGGTGATGACCAGATAGCACAGGCACAGAAAGTGTGTGACAATTTGTTGAGGCAGTGGCCTGGCAAATGAGCTTGGGGGGAGATTAGTCTATATCGACTAATCTCGTGGTTGGGTGGAGAACAAGCGTTCAGGAGTAATCTCCATAGTGCAGGTACGTACTGTTATTATAGTTTTAATTACAGGAAGAATTGACAATTTTGCAATAGTAGATAACTGTGGTTGTTATTGAAACACTATTATAGTAGAGCCAGTCTATTGAATAAAAGAAGGATCACATTCTATAGAAGAAGGGCTTCTGCCCAAGGTGATAAAACCTGAGTTAGATTTAATATTCTTGAATGAGTAGGGTGCTGGCGGTCAGATGGCCAGACGACTTAGTCTCCCTATTCTACTTAACACAGAAAGTTCAGACATTCAAAGAGATTAAAAACTATTAACTTGCTTAGCGGAAGAACGTTGGGAAGTTTGGGTAGGCTATTGCCATACCTGGTCTTCCTTCGGATACAGACCGTTGGTTATGAGAGGCACTGTAAACTTGATTTGCAGGGTTCCAATTTCAGCAAAGAATATTAAAATGATAAGGAACGAGTTGCATAAAACCAATATTAACATACCAGGTTTGAGGTGAGATTGCTCCCTCGTTTTTATAATGACAAATAAACTCTTTAAAAGAAACAATTGCAGTAAACACGACTTCATGCCTTCTCTTCTAAGAAAAGATACAGTACATTGTACAACAGTGCCACGAATAAATGATTATGACTTCAGCATGAAATAACCCAGCTATCGGGACGGAACCGCCATGAAAAGGACCGACATTTCATGCAGAACTTAAAAGAACATTTATATATTCAAACCGAATAATGAAACTTCTCAGGAGTAACAGGAGGTAAAGACACCACGAATATAAACCTAGAAAGTTGTCGAACAGTCTTTTAAAAGAAAACGTATTCCATACCAACTCATAATACCCTAGTCTAAATAGGAAGAATTCCTGTGCAAGGATTAGATTCGGCATATGGCCGTATATGAGAAATAACAGGCACAAACATATATATATACTGCAAATAATCCGATATAAGCCATAGAAGAGACTTGGTGGATAACATCGCTGAAATGAGAACTTCCTATGCGAAAAGTAGAAGCAACAGTAAACACTGAGAATGAATACTCAGGAAATTAATTCATTTGCGAACTACATCAGGAAATTAAAGCACATGCAACTGTATAAAGAAAACCCATATACGCTCAGAGGCAAGTTCCTCTCGACGTAATGCAAACTTCACATATAAACATGAACATTTGAAAGAAAAACTCAGTCATTGACATTTAACTGTGCAGGTGGGCCGAATCGAATTCCAATGATTCGCGGCAGACAATTAAACCTTTACAAACAAAAGGCGGTACTCAGAGGTTTATTAAATTACAAATAGCCTTAATTTAAACAGGAAACCCTAAGGTAAAAACCCATGACTGGAAGCCGATAATAGTGTAACAGCAAAGGCCTTCATATCGACTGTGGAAGTCGTCATAATCGAAAGTAAGCAAGACCCATCCATGGAAAAACGCAACCCTGATCAGGAAAGGGAAAAGTATCAAATATTCGGCATGGAAACGCTACTATTTTTCTAAAGGTAGAGCTCTTACCTTAAGTAGAAGCATCTGGAGCATCCAAGAATGTATAGTCTCGCTACCGCGCCGAAAGCCAAACCTGTTCCCATCACACCATAGACAAACTGATTAGAGAATCGAGTCCTTAATCGACAAAATTTACTACCAGAAAAGAATAACAAAAGCATTATAATTAGGCACATTGTAACCTGATAAAATGGAACGAGGAACAAACGACTGGCTTCAGAGTCCATTGGCACCAGACTGCGTTCGATGGCAGAGTTACCTGAGTAGCAGGCAAAGGTTCAGATGCCGCGCGAACAGAGTCCCCCAGAGCGACCTCTCGGCGGAAGGAACAAATGAGAACCCTAGCCGAGGCAGGAGGAGTAAAACCGCAAGGAGCCACCGGAAGAAAGCGGGAATGAATCCCCTCCGTGGATCTCTATCAGCATCCCGAGGACTGAATCCCATCTGAAGACATTCAATGCCAGACCTACCCTCGCGATCCACGATGAGATCGACGGAAAGCAACATCGGAAAGGGCCACCTGGCTTTATCATATGCATTTGGTACGCGGTAATAGGATCCGCCGTATGGTTCAGTACCATATGATGTATGGGTTCAATTAAATCCACTGTATTGGGTGAAACGTTAATGCAGGTGTAAAGACGCCAGTAATTGATTGTGTATTGAACATAGACTGTATAATTAACATGTCACCAAAAGCTGTGCCAAACTTTAGTTACGGCTAAATTCACATTCCATGTAAATAGTAAAGAAAATTTTATCGTGGGGTGTTTATTTTTTTATTTTTTTTTATAATCATATAGGAGGGATATGACATATGGTATCAGAGCCCAGCTACAAAACTGAGGCCTTTGGGTAAGAATATATATATATATACATATTTTCTTTTGTTGTTCCTGAATTTTCCTTATCATTCGTTTCATGTTGATAAGTACAGGATTCAGTGTTCCAGAATTTACAGGATGAGGAGAACCGACAACACCACTCGACGACCTGTTGTACCTGGACTTGAAGGTAATCCTGAACTATGGGTTCAACTTGGGGAGGAGGCTAGAACTACAAATCAGGCTATCTTAGAAACTGTACAAGAGCTGAAGAATGAAATGGCAAGGCTGCGGGAAGACAATGCTAGGCTAACTATGGAACAAGAGAGAATATTGAAAAGTTTATCTGAACGACAGAATCAAGTACCTGTTAATCCTAGTATGGAACAGCAGCGGATGTCGGAGGAACAGAATCACCCTATGCCCCCTGAAGGCTCGGAGGAGCAGGAGGAGCGTTTTGACAATGTAAATGAACAACAAACTTCAAAGAGACAAAGGATGGAACTGCAAAGGGAATTTCGCAAAATTAAACCCCCACATTTTGACAGAGAACAAGAGGAAGCAGCTGAAGCATGGTTGATTAATATGAACAAATATTTTCAGCTCTATGAGTATGATCACAATCTTAAGGCCAGATTGGCTATTTTCCAACTGCAAGGAAAGGCCACCTTATGGTGGGAGGAAGTGAAGATAGTCAAAGGAGTTACTGAGCAGACCATCACTTGGGATAATTTTCAAAGGTATTTTAAGGAGAGATATCTAACGGAGCGGTTCTACGATGAGAAGGCAAGAGAATTCCATGATCTGCATTTGGGACAGCAGACTATGGACGAGTTCGTCACTCGTTTCACTTTCCTGCTTCGTTACGTTCCATATATAAGGGAAGAAAAGGCAAAAGTACAAAGATTTGTGAGCAGTTTACCACCCTACATGCGAGAAAGGATTGAATTTGACAATCCCAAATCAATGGATGAAGTAATTCGGAAGGCCAGAATTTGTTATCAACAAAGCAGACAAAAGGGAGAAGCAGTCGGCAAGAAATGGAGTGAAAGGAAGGGCTTTAAGCCAATGGGGAACAACAAAGGAAATCGCAACAGTGGAAGTAAAGGGAACAGAAAAGGTCCGCACAACAGAATTCCAGACCGAACTACATCCAAATTTAGGCCTAACAACGAAACTAAAGGCAGCGGACAGCAGATACGCTTGGACAATGAAGCGGTCACCAGACCTCCGGTGCAATGCTGGGGTTGTGGGGGACCCCACTACATCAAGAACTGTCCACAACTAAAAGGGACGGAACAACTATCCCAGGTTCAGGAGGCCTCAACAATCGGTGAAGTGGGACGCAGTATACCGAGGATTAATGCAGCGTTGGAAGACCACCAGGCGGAATACCAGCCAACTATGGTCGAGTTCGAAGGTAATATCTCAAACCTTACTGTATCCATTTTAATTGACCCTGGGGCTACACTGAGTTATGTAAGCCCAAAAATAGTAGAACGCTGTAAATTACAATCCACTAAATTCAAAAATCCATGGCTGGTGCAACTAGCTACGGGGGCCAAAAGACGAGTGGGAGCTAAAATAAAGGACTGTTCCTTTACCATAGCCGGACAGCCAGTAATGGCAGACTTAAATGTGCTTCCCCTTGGCTCCTATGATATTCTCATTGGAATGGACTGGCTGCAAAAGCACTGGTCATTAGTGGACTGTAAGACCAAGATTATCTATTTTAAAGACTCCCTGGGAAATAAAAAAGAGATGCAAGGAATTAAACCACCTGTACAAGTGCGACCGATAACATCAAATCAACTTGTAAAATGTGTTCGGAAAGGATGCCAGATCTATGCTGTTCAGGTGGGTTATGCGGATTCTACAGATAAAACAGCCATCCTAAATAATATCCCTGTAATCCAAGAATTCACAGATGTGTTTCCAGAGGAAATTCTTGGGCTGCCCCCAAAAAGGAACATAGATTTCACCATTGAGTTGGTTCCCGGTGCAGCACCAGTATCTCGTGCACCATATAGAATGAGCGTACCCGAATTGACAGAATTAAAAATGCAGCTACAAGAGCTGTTGGACAAGAATTACATACGTCCTAGTGTGTCCCCGTGGGGAGCCCCAGTGCTGTTTGTTAAGAAGAAGGATGGAACCTTCCGGATGTGCATTGATTACCGTCAATTAAATAAGTTAACCATTAAGAATAAGTATCCTTTGCCTCAGATTGATGAACTATTCGACCAAGTGAAAGGCGCGACGGTATTTTCAAAAATTGATCTGCGATCTGGTTATCATCAGATCCGAATTAAGGATGAAGACATCGCTAAAACAGCCTTTAGAACCAGATACGGCCACTATGAATTCGTGGTATTGCCTTTCGGCCTTACCAATGCCCCCGCAACTTTCATGTGTTTAATGAACAGTATTTTTCACCAATATTTGGATAGATTTGTACTGATATTTATTGATGATATACTATTATATTCTCGCACCGTGGAGGAACATCAAGAACACCTCAGAAAGGTGCTACAGACCCTCCGGGAGCATCAACTATATGCAAAATTTAGTAAGTGTGACTTCTTCAAAGAAGAAATCCAGTACTTGGGTCATGTGATTAGTAAGGAAGGAATCGCCGTTGATCCAGAGAAAATAAAGGCCATAATGGACTGGCCTGTACCAAAGGATGTGGCAGATATTCGATCCTTTATGGGTCTGGCTGGTTATTATAGAAGATTTGTAGAAGGATTCTCGAGGGTTGCATTCCCCATTACCTCATTGCAGAAAAAAGGGAAAGCATTCCATTGGACCCCAAACTGCCAAAAGAGTTTTGAACAGTTGAAGCATCTACTCACCACGGCCCCTATTTTAAGAATAGCTGATCTTGATAAAGATTACGTAGTATGTACAGACGCAAGCAAAGAAGGAGTCGGTGGAGTGTTAATGCAAGAAGGTAGGGTAGTCGCCTACGAATCTCGAAAATTGAAGGAGCACGAACAGAAATATTCTTCTTATGATTTAGAATTGACCGCTGTCATCCACGCCTTGAAAATGTGGAGACATTATCTGGTGGGCAGGAAATTTTTACTGCTCACTGATCATCATAGTTTGACCAATTATTTCAGTCAACCCACCTTAAACGCCCGACAAGCACGATGGGTGGACTTTCTGAGCGGTTTTGACTTTGAGATAAAACATTTACAAGGGAAGGAAAACCGAGTAGCAGATGCTTTAAGCCGGAAAGTACAACAGTTGTATGAAGTCTCTGTTAGTGGGTGGAAGAGCCCCGTTTTGGAAATGGTTAAAGAAGCTTCAAGACAAGATGTTAATTATCAGCAGTTGAAACTGCAACTACAGCAATCTGCTGGCTTGACAGACCAATTAGATTATAAGTTGAATAACGATGGAATGATACATTTTAAACAAAGATTATATGTACCTGATCAAGACAAAATTAAAAATCTGATTATGGATGAATTCCATGTCAGCCATTATGCAGGGCATCCAGGATATCAGAAAATGATTACCGCCATTCGAAAAGAGTATTTTTTGCCAGGAATGAAGAAGGACATTGCTGAGTATTTAGCACGATGCTTAGAATGTCAGCAAATTAAAGCCGAACACCAGCACCCAGCAGGACTGCTACAACCCTTACCGATTCCAGAATGGAAGTGGGAAATTATTTCCATGGACTTCATCACAGGGTTACCTAAGACAAAAAAAGCCAATGATTCCATTATGGTGATAGTGGATAAACTAAGCAAGGCTGCACATTTTATACCAGTACAATCCACGTACAAAGCCCCACAAATTGCTCACGTTTTTATGCAAAACGTGTTTAAGTTTCATGGACTTCCGAAAACGATAATTTTCGATCGCAATGTGAAATTCACATCAGCCTTCTGGAGAACACTGTTCCCTGATTTAGGAACTCAACTAAATTTCAGCACATCATACCATCCCCAGACCGATGGACAAACTGAACGAGTTAACCAAGTGGTGGAAGATATGCTGCGAGCATTCGTGATGCAACAACCCACGTTGTGGGAAGAATATCTACATCTAGTAGAATTCGCATATAATAATGGATATCACACTTCTACACAGATGAGCCCCTTTGAGGTTATGTACGGTCGAAAATGCCGAACACCTTCTAATTGGGGAGGGCCCGAGGATAAACTGAGCTTGGGACCTGAGATGCTTAAAGAAATGGAAGAAATGGTGAAAAAGGTGCGTGTGAATTTGAAGGCCGCTCAAGACAGACAGAAAAATTTTGCTGATCGGAAGAGAAGATTTAAGGAATATCAGGTCGGTGATCACGTGTATATCAGAATCCAAACAAAAAGAAGTACCTTACAATGGAGCGGGTGTGCCAAATTGGCACCCCGATACTGTGGACCCTTCCAAATCCTGGCAAGGATTGGCCCAATGGCATATCAGCTCACTTTGCCGAGCCACATTCGAGTCCACAACGTGTTCCATGTTTCAATACTCAAAAAATATGTTTATGATCCTAGGCATGTGATTCAATGGCGGGACATCCAGGTAATAGCTATTGCTGTAGTAAACTGTTGAAATTGTTATTAGAAGGAAAAACTAATTTAAAACTATGCAATGCAGGTCGAACCGGAAGGAGAGGTTCTGGTCGAACCTCTGAACATCCTCGACCGGAGAGAAGTGCTTCTGCGGAAACGAGCTATTACCCAAGTTAAGGTCCAGTGGCGACACTATGGACCCGAGGAACCTACTTGGGAGGACGAAGAGTTGATGAGAAGAACTTATCCAGCGTTGTTCGTGGCTGAAAGACACCAGGACGGTGTCCAATCTCAGGGGGAGGAGATGTGATGACCGAATAATTATGTAGATAAATTCTCTGTTTTTTTTTACCATTATAGGAAAAATGTAAAAACAGAGATTATTACTTCTTTATCATGGTGAAAACATTATGAATTCCAAAACTGGAACTGAATTAATTTAATTACCAATGGTAACCTTGATAAGGAAGTTATTGTTACTTTTCTGCTGGATTGATTTTCTTTTAAACACATATGTATAAATATGTAAAGAAACAGTTACCAAGAAGGGAGGAACAAAACCCTAACTGTTTCCCTATCCTTCCATAAAAGAATGGAAAAGGAAAGACCCGGGCTGTTAAGGAACAGGCGGGGGAAAAGACAAGGAAAAGAAAGATAGCAGAAAGACAAAAGAGAAAAGGAAGTGCTAATGTCTGGTGATGACCAGATAGCACAGGCATAGAAAGTGCGTGACAATTTGTTGAGGCAGTGGCCTGGCAAATGAGCTGGGAGGGAGATTAGTCTGTATCGACTAATCTCGTGGTTTGGTGGAGAACAAGCGTTCAGGAGTAATCTCCATAGTGCAGGTACGTACTGTTATTATAGTTTTAATTACAGGAAGAATTGACAATTTTGCAATAGTAGATAACTGTAGTTGTTATTGAAACACTGTTACAGTAGAGCCAGTCTATTGAATAAAAGAAGGATCACATTCTATAGAAGAAGGGCTTCTGCCCAAGGTGATAAAACCTGAGTTAGATTTAATATTCTTGAATGAGTAGGGTGCTGGCAGTCAGATGGCCAGATGACTTAGTCTCCCTATTCTACTTAACACAGAAAGTTCAGACATTCAGAGAGATTAAAAATTATTAACTTGCTTAGCGGAAGAACGTTGGGAAGTTTGGGTAGGCTATTGCCATACCTGGTCTTCCTTCGGATACAGACCGCTGGTTATGAGAGGCACTGTAAAATTGATTTGCAGGGTTCCAATTTCAGCAAAGAATATTAAAATGATAAGGAACGAGTTGCATAAAACCAATATTAACATACCAGGTTCGAGGTGAGATTGCTCCCTCGGTTTTATAATGACAAATAAACTCTTTAAAAGAAACAATTACAGTAAACACGACTTCATGCCTTCTCTTCTAAGAAAAGATACAGTACATTGTACAACAGTGCCACGAATAAATGATTATGACTTCAGCATGAAATAACCCAGCTATCGGGACGGAACCGCCATGAAAAGGGCCGACATTTCATGCAGAACTTAAAAGAACATTTATATATTCAAACCGAATAATGAAACTTCTCAGGAGTAACAGGAGGTAAAGACACCACGAATATAAACCTAGAAAGCTGTCGAACAGTCTTTTAAAAGAAAACGTATTCCATACCAACTCATAATACCCTAGTCTAAATAGGAAGAATTCTTGTGCAAGGATTAGATTCGGCATATGGCCGTCTATGAGAAATAACAGGCAAAAACATATATATATACTGCAAATAATCCAATATAAGCCATAGAAGAGACTTGGTGGATAACATCGCTGAAATGAGAACTTCCTATGCGAAAAGTAGAAGCAACAGTAAACACTGAGAATGAATACTCAGGAAATTAATTTATTTGTGAACTACATCAGGAAAATAAAGCACATGCAACTGTATAAAGAAAACCCATATACGCTCAGAGCCAAGTTCCTCTCGGCGTAATGCAAACTTCACATATACACATGAACATTTGAAAGAAAAACTCAGTCATTGACATTTAACTGTGCAGGTGGGCCGAATCGAATTCCAATGATTCGCGGCTGACAATTAAACCTTTACAAATAAAAGGCGGTACTCAGAGGTTTATTAAATTACAAATAGCCTTAATTTAAACAGAAAACCCTAAGGTAAAAACCCATGACTGGAAGCCGATAATAGTGTAACAGCAAAGGCCTTCATATCGACTGTGGAAGTCGTCATAATCGAAAGTAAGCAAGACCCATCCATGGAAAAACGCAACCCTAATCAGGAAAGGGAAAAGTATCAAATATTCGGCATGGAAACGCTACTATTTTTCTAAAGGTAGAGATCTTACCTTAAGTAGAAGCATCTGGAGCATCCAAGAATGTACAGTCTCGCTACTGCGCCGAAAGCCAAACCTGTTCCCATCACACCACAGACAAACTGATTAGAGAATCGAGTCCTTAATCGACAAAATTTACTACCAGAAAA
>APFE031756027.1:0-11110 GCA_000404065.3 Pinus taeda | reverse complement strand
GAGGATTAAAATGTATGTTTTAAGGAAATAATAGAATAATAGCTAAACTAATAAAATAGGAGTTAGGAATTAGAAAATTAAAAAAAAGGAAAACAATCTTTTCATTATATATATATATATATCTTTTCGTTTTTATATGCATACAAAGAGGGGATGGCACACCCTGATTCGTTTTTATATGCATACAATTCAAATTAATTACATATCCTTCGTTCGTAGAGTAGACAGAAGATAAGCGATTTTCTAAAGGTCGCAATGGCAAAGTGTCACTTTAACATTCAAACTCAATTTAACGAGTGGTTTCAACTTTGTGGGTTGTCTACGTCGAGAGAGCCTGTGTTACGTCCTGGCAAACAGGGCGGACACACGACGGTGGGCGGGCGCCCCGCACGACGGGCGGGTGTCCCGCATGACGGGCAGACATACCTTCATTCGACAGTGGGCACGACCCGGGCGTGGTGAACAGGTACCGGGCGAGGCTACACGAGGCGTTATGGCAAACATGTTGATGGGTGGAACGGGCGCTCCGCGCACGACGGGCGAGCGACCCGAGGGCGACCCGCACCCGAGGGGTGGACGGCCTGAATGGAAGCATCAACACAGGTTGGCAGCGCAAGTTGAAGACGTGGGCAAGGCGGTGCAGGAGTGCGCCCGCCAGCCCAACGTCGACTTACAAAGATATGTGTATTGGCGGTTGATGATCGTGCAGCGGGGACACAATGATAATCGGCGGTGAGCGGTGCAAGGGCACGCCCACCCGCCCCGGCAAACATCGTGCAGGACATACGGGTTGGTGCGATGTTGGCGGGCTGTAAACGATTAAGGCAGCAGTCGGTACATAACAATTGGCGGTGGGCTGCACGCAAGGTGCGCCCACCCGCCCCGGCGAACGTCGTGCAATACGAGTTGGTATGGCATTGGCGGTGGGGGCACACGGGTGCGCCCGATGTTCTGTTCGAACGAGCTCGGGTAATGGCGGCATCAAAGGACGGACGAGGGCAGGCAACAAGCCCAAACGGTGGGCGAAGTGGTAGCACGAGTTCGACGACGGAGGCAGCATACGAGCGAGGCGACGGGGCAGAATGTTACAATGCGAAATGAGGCCGAAAGGTTATACCTTTGGCGTGGGCAGCTTTGCACATAGCAAAGGCCGACCCGCCAAAAGGATAAACATGGCAGTTCGATCTAAATGAAGTCGGCTTTGATGAAAAGAAGGGGCGTTATAATACAATTATGGGGGTCGGCCTTCACAACCGACACCCTTCCAAATTCCATTGGCAAGCATATATAAAGGCGAGCGTTGAGGCTCATTTGGACATCGAACTCTCAGACTCAAGTCTTGAACGAAGCAAGAGAAGGGCACAGTTCTAAGGTTATGCGCATGTCTTATGCGCAGTAATAAAGAAGTGCAGTTCGGTTATCGGGCAAGTTGTTTAGAGAGGCCGAAAACGACAAGGGCACAAAGCAGGTTTATGCCGGACTTAATACAAAGTCTCACAACGGTGGTGTGCACTTGGTTGTAGAAGGGGGTATAAAACGTAAGGCTGTTCTACGCCTGTTGTATGCAGAAATTAAGTGCAGGCCGTGGGTTCTACGCCCGGCGCACTTGTCTTGTAATACTTGAAAGTGTAATAAAAATATTGTGGGCGAACTCGTTTGGGAGTTGCCCCTCCCATTATAATTGTGTGTCAATGTTATGTGTTCGGTTTTACATTGCATATTAATTATATTGGTTATGATCGGTTATGAAGAATTGATGCTTTTACTTAATTGAAGAAGTTGAATTAAGTAGGTTAATGTGAGAAGGCGTAGTCCATATGCATAATTATTGAATAAATAGTATGCACGGTGGTGCCGCACCCGCCCAATAGAAAAAAAAAAAAATTGGGGGCGTGACAGGGGGTATCAGAGCAGGGTTGCTCGGAATGCTTTTGCAGGTGATTTGGGGAAGACGGTGAATGGTCGACACCATGTCACAAAAGAACAAGAAGATGGCAGCTAATTCTCAAGCCGGGTCTAGCCATACGATGAAGGACGCGGTAAGGGATACAACCCTTGTGTTCATAAAAAAGGTGATCGGGAGGATGGAGACTTTGGAGAACTCTTGGAACCAAGAGGTGGGTTCACTTAGCAAGGAACGAGAGACCATCTCAAAGGTCAAAGAGGAACTTGAAGAACTCCAGACGCAACATGATGAGCTCAAGACACAATTCGAGTACACTGATTTCTTGTGTACACAGCTTGAAGGAAGGGTCAAAGAGGTCAAGGAATCAAGAGATCAGGGTCTTGCAGAGATCGTAAGCTTGAAGGGGACTCTTGAAAAAACAAACAAAGCTCTTGAGGAAGCCCAAGATGAGATTGCGGTATTAAAAAGGGTCGTGAGGCACAACTCGAGTGGAGGAGTGCCCCATGTAAAGGTCAAGGAACCGGAGTCTTACGGTGGCACAAGGAGCGTAAAGGTTCTTGGCAACTTCTTGTGGGACATGGAGTAGTACCTAGAACGGTTGAACCTACCTAGAGGAGAGGCGCAAGTCAAGGTAGCCGCCCAGTTCCTAACTAATGATGCCAAGATGTGGTGGCGAAGGAGGGACGATCAGATTGCTAATGGTAGTACTGACGACATCACTTTGTGGGAGGATATGAAGAAAGCCTTGCAGTCCCATTTCAGTCCTCAAGATGAAATGTGGGAGGCAAGGCCAAAGATTAAGTTCATCAAACAAACCGGGAGCTTACAAACCTATCAGCAAGAGTATTCAAGCGCAGTGCTGGAACTTCCCGACATGGACGAGAAGGACAAGGTTTTCAATTTTATTATTGGGTTGAAACCTTGGGCTCGTAATGAGGTGAAGAGGCGGAAAATTAGGACACTTGAAGAGGCCTTCGCTGTGGTTGACAGGCTCGTGGATCATTACGATGAGACTTCTAATGAGAAAAAGAAGTCCGATAAGCCAAAAGAAAAGAAAAGGGAAGATGCTTCAAAATCGGATAATGCTCCGAAGGAGAAGAAACCTTTGAAGTGTTGGTTATGTGTAGGACCACATATGGTTAAGAACTGCCCTTCTAAACCAAAAGTGGTCGCTGCTGCGCAAGAAGAGGAAGAGGACAATGCTTCTGTAAGGATGATGCAGATCCTCAGAGCCTCTGCCACTACGGAAGTAACTTCTAGGAGGAATCCGGAAAGGAACAGACTGGAATATGTGTGCATGAAGATTGGTGGAGCAGAGGTACTCATGATGGTTAACAGTGGGGCTTCACACAATTTCATGAGCGAAGACACCGTAAGGAGACTTGGGCTAAAATTTGTGCCAGTGGAGGCACATATGAAGACCGTAAACTCTCCCCCGACGACGATCCTTGGCATAGCTGAAAAGGTGGACACCGTACTTGGTGAGTGGTCCGGGAAAGTGGACTTCACCATAGTACGGATTGATGACTACGAGGCTGTATTAGGGATGGAATTCATGAAGCAATTCGAAGCTATGGTAGTGCCACATCTGAGGAAGCTCTTCATTTATGATGGAAGGGAGGATGTGCCCATCGGTGTTCCTACCGTGGGTGTAACAAAGCCTGATCATAAACTAGGAGGTATGCAGATGGAGGACAAGGAAAAAATGAACAAGCAGTTGTCTACCATGGAGACAAAGCTTGCAGAACAGCCACTGGTCATCCAATCGCTCTCAGATAGCATCTTGGACTTATCAAGAAGGCTAGAGATGGTAGAAGACGATGATGATGAGGACGATGTATATTTGAGACCGAACATCCAGAAGGAAGATCGGGAAGCATATCTACGATGGATGGAGGTTGAGGATCCAGACAGATGGATCGAACTGATTAGTAAGGGAGAGCCACCCGGCTCATCTCCCTTTCTATCTTCTTAGATGATATGGAGGACGGGCTCATTGTTGGCTGCTCAAGGCAGTGGGCCCTCGGCATGATTGAGCAGGTATGATGATCCCAACATGCGGCAGAAAGATGGGGTTTCCATGGACCTGGGCATGGGATCGTAAAGATAAGTGTTGATACATAGTCAAGGTGTGTAACACTTGACAATATACCTGAGCAGGTTGGTGATTTGATGGAGACAGGATCGTTTATGGAGGAGTCTACATTATGGTTGCTGATGATCTTGGTAAGGAGCTACAAGGATGAAGTGTTGTCGCGACGACAATGTTTTCGGGTGGAGGAGGATGTTACGCCATGGCAAACCGGGCGGACACACGACGGTGGGCGGGCGTCCCGCACGACGGGCAGACATACCTTCATTCGGCAGTGGGCACGACCCGGGCGCGGTGAACAGGTACCGGGCGAGGCTACACGAGGCGATATGGCAAACAAGTTTATGGGTGGAACGGGCGCTCCACGCACGATGGGCGGGCGACCAGAGGGCGACCCGCGCCCAAGGGGCGGACGGCCTGAACGGAAGCATCAACACGGGTTGGCAGCGCAAGTTGAAGACGTGGGCAAGGCGGTGCAGGAGTGCGCCCGCCCGCCCAACGTCGACTTACAAAGATATGTGTATCGGCAGTTGATGATCGTGCAGCGGGGACACAATGATAACCGGCGGTGAGCGGTGCACGGGCACACCCACCCGCCCCGACAAACATCGTGCAGGACATACGAGTTGGTGCGATGTTAGCGGGCTGTAAACGATTAAGGCAACAATCGGTACATAACAATTGGCGGTGGGCTGCATGCAAGGTGCACCCACCCGCCCCGGCGAACGTCGTGCAAGTTGGCGCGGTGTTGGCGGACTGTACACGATTAAGGCAGTGGTCTGTACATAACAATTGGCGGTGGGCTGCACGCAAGGTGTGCCCACCTGCCCCGGCAATGTCGTGCAATACGAGTTGGTATGGCGTTGGTGGTGGGGGCACACGGGTGCACCCGATGTTTTGTTCGAATGAGCTCGGGTAATGGCGGCATCAAAGGACAGACGAGGGCAGGCAACAAGCCCGAATGGCGGGCGAAGTGGTAGCACGAGTTCGACGACGGAGGCAGCATACGAGCGAAGTGACGGGGCAGAATGTTACAATGCGAAATGAGGCCGAAAGGTTATACCTTTGGCATGGGCGGCTTTGCACATAGCAAAGGTCGACCCGCCAAAAGGATAAACATGGCGGTTCGATCTAAACGACGTCGGCTTTGATGAAAAGAAGGGGCGTTATAATACAATTATGGGGGTCGGCCTTCACAACTGACACCCCTCCAAATTCCATTGGAAAGCATATATAAAGGCGAGCCCTGAGGCTCATTTGGACATCGAACTCTCAGACTCAAGTCTTGAACGAAGCAAGAGAAGGGCACAGTTCTAAGGTTATGCGCATGTCTTATGTGTAGTAATAAAGAAGTGCAGTTCAGTTATCGGGCAAGCTGTGTAGAGAGGCCGAAAACGACAAGGGTGCAAAGCAGGTTTATGCCGGACTTAATACAAAGTCGCACAACGGTTGTGCACACTTGGTTGTAGAAGGGGGTATAAAATGTAAGGCTGTTCTACGCCTGTTGTACGTAGAAATTAAGTGCAGGTCATGGGTTCTATGCCCGACGCACTTGTTTTGTAATACTTGAAAGTGTAATAAAAATATTGTGGGCGAACTTGTTCGGGAGTTGCCCCTCCCATTATAATTGTGTGCCAATGTTATGTGTTCGGTTTTACATTGCATATTAATTATATTGGTTATGATCGGTTATGAAGAATTGATGCTTTTACTTAATTGAAGAAGTTGAATTAAGTAGGTTAATGTGAGAAGGCCTAGTCCATATGCATAATTATTGAATAAATAGTATGCACGATGGTGCCGCACCCGCCCAATAGAAAAAAAATGATTGGGGATGTGACAGCCTGGGTTGGGATGTTTGAAATTTTTGCCCTATTCATCTCCGCGGTTGAATTGACTTCTCCGGTGTTGAATTTGACTTAGGACGATTGGCAACAGAAGATTCTTGGAATTCAAATCAAATGTATCTAATTTCGATCCGCAGGGGTAGCGTTGATGTATATCATTGCGTGGTAAGTTATATAACCTTTGGTCAATCCCTGATTTCCCATTCAGATTTGGAACACTTGCAAACTGGGTTTGTGAAAACAGCAATGTTTTGACAGATTGAGATTTAGATATCCAATTACACACCAAAAACTATACTTTGATATTAAATATAAATACATTAATATAAATATAAATAAATCAATAATAGTAATTCTATCTTAATCACAACAAATTTCTCAATCAAATACTAATTTATAAAAAATTATAATTAACGATTTAGATGAAATTCTGCGGTTACTTCCTGCCTAAATCAACCCTTACAAAGTGTTCCTTTAGTTATAATACTAACGTTCACCAAATGTTTTCTTTATATAGACTCTTTCTAATCAATTTCTACTGTATCGTACAATGTTTCCAATGCTGCTCTCTCATGCCAACTTACCGTTTTCACGTATTTATAATATTACACTACTTTCATGCTCTGCAATCATTTTTGGATTTCTAGAATTTTTATATATACAGTTTATCTTACACACACACACACACACACACACACACACACACACACATATAATAAAAGTCTTTAAATTTTATTTTTGAGTTTATTTTAATATTTTAGTATATATATTTTCTTATGAAATCTCTCCTTATATTTTTATGTACTAATCCTTTGTCTATCAATCACTAGTTGTCTAAATTTCAAGTCATTTCCCTATACAATAATTTCTAATATACTTTTATAAAATGTAAGACTTTTAGGACCTTTACTATGCGTACTCTCCACAACTTCATATAAATAGAGTTATGTTTATATGTACAAGCACTCCTTTACTTACATTTCCAAATAGAGTTACAAATATAAACATATCATACATTAACAGATATTCAAGGTAATCTCCAGCTTTCTTTTCTTTCGGACTACACAATTTTTCTAATAATAATATTATATTAGAAATATCATTGGATGAGCATTTTTTTTTAATCGCTATCCAATATGCCCCCTAAACTTTATTCTCCCATTTATTTTCTTTAGAGTTACAATGAATACCAAAAGTACCTCGACATCATTATATTTAATATCTAATAGCTCCAATATGGCTAAATTCAATGAGTTACGTATGTTTTATCCTTTATGCTCATACCGAGCCTTAATTTCCGATTACTTTTCTAGCTAAGAACTTTTTTTGGCCCCGTTCTCCTACGTGCATGCATATCAAAATGGTAGACAAAGAAAAACAAAAATAAAAGAATAAATAATCTTGCATGTAGGTATTATAGTATCAATATGAACACAACTATGCAATCTTGCTACTATTCTGTCACCATAGGTTATTGAATTATGCAAAAATGAAAGAAGAATTTAATAGAAGTTCAACTACCCATTACTACTTGGGGAATATTTCAAGATAGAGCAACTTCCACTGAACCTTGAACTATCTCCCACAGTGCCCCCTAAGATAAGACCACCTTGCCTCTGGAATCTCACTGTCATTGATTCTTGGTGATTTATTTTATAGACTTCTTCGCAGTAGATTTTAACAACATCTTGCTTTAAGGTCTGCAAACCTTTTAGCCTAGGTCTTTTTGTTTTATTTTTTCTCAAAAAAGTTATTTTTATTTTTCTTTAAAGCACATTTTTCTCTCCGCAGTGATTTAGTCCACCCCACTTAGTATTTCTCTCGAATTAAGTGATTAACATAATAATTCTCTATCTTTATGTTAATTTAATTTCTTTTATTCCTGCCCAAGGAATTTTTAGGAGACTTTTAGGGAATGTCCTACACAAGTCTCTTCACTACTAGGTTCTTTCACTTTACATTATTTTGAGAGATGGCTCAACTCTGCAGTGCACATACTCTCATATTGATTTTGTGCTCCTTCCCTAGCATGTTTTCATACATGCTAAACATGTACTTCCTATTTTCATTCGTGCTTTCCACCTGCACCCAACAACTATCCACATGCACCCAACAAGGTCAGCATCATCGATATATTATCACAACATTACAATAGATCCTTTGGCTATGCCCAATGATATGAATACTATTTACGTATGAACTTCAACATATGGAATTGTAAATTGCTTTTCACATTGCTCGCATAGAGATAACAATAATTAAGGGAGAGTTACATGAGGAAAAAAAATATTCATAATACCAACGTAGGTAATTAAGGAATATCTTTTCGTACTCAAGTTTCATGATTGAACAACATAATGTAATTCACAAATGTACTGCACTTATTTTCCTTTAACTCAATCCCTTGAGGTGTTTTTTCTTATTTTTTATTTTTTACCAATTTGGCCTGCAGTGCAGGCTATTTATGAATATTGCAACATGTTACTTCTATATTTAACCATAGATTATTTTTCATTTGCATGAATATCTTAACACTCCCTAGGTTTGTGTAACTGGTTTCATCACTGCCAAACATTTTCACACACACCCATGTGTATATCTGTTAAAGCAATACATCAATTAGTAAAAATTAAGTCTAGAAATTTTCCTAAGTAGAAATTTATGAAAATATCACGCTTAATTTGTTAGGCCACTCTAGGAAATTCTATTAACATTCCTAGTTTATCTTGTGACATTATTGTAACAATTTTTTTATTTTTATTTTTTAATGGTCAATCTTGGGTGAGAAAAAAAAATAAAAAACTAAGTTGTGAAGTTTCTTACGAAACACCAATGTTGATTTCTAATGCCGTAAAATTTTGAGATCATTTCATTCTTAATATTGCTACCAATCTGGGATTTCTTGGCCCTTGTCAGGGTCTAATTCACTTGTCCCTAAAATAATTGCATGTTTGCACTCCTAATTTTAGCTTCGATCCATTGTACTCTTATCCATTTATATGTAAAGTTGATGGGTTCTATCTCTTTTCTATACTATTTTTTATTTCTTTCATGCTCTTCTCATTTCTTCGCAAATAAATTGTTGTTATTACTATTATTTTCATCTTCATAATCCCCCAATTATTCTATCTACTTTGATATTTGCTCTAATCACCATTTCCGGTGATATTCTTATTTTGTCTTGTGCTTTTATCACCTACATAGTACATCCTTCTAATTTACCATTGAAAACTTTATCTCCTTCTTTTCTCATTCCTCACACTCTATACTCCCATTATTCATGGTAGTCATACATTTAGCCCTAAAACTTCTAGTCCGCCGAGGAATCAACTCTCGAAATTATGTTGATAACATCTATTTTCTTGATATTTATGTCAATATTCATTTAAATATTCTCAAGAAGGCTTCTTATTGAGTACCCGTTGAAATTTACTACACAATATTTACATTATAGTTGTTCATACTCCCTCTTTTTACTCCATTTCATGTGTAGTCTATGTATGTATAACATGCTCCTAGTTTCTAGAGCTAAGACCTTTCTTAAATGGTTATTATCACACAAGGAAGTTGGGTTTTGTTTGTGGTTGTAGTATGGCTTAAAAATGGACACATATATATTTTTTTTCTTTTCTATCCATTTGAGTCTTAACCATATACATGCACAACTCAGTTTCGAAATGATTTATACATAGGAACATTGTACATTCTCGATTCATAATTTAAATTCTTGAATTTTTATATTAACCCATACACACACCTATATATATCTATATGTTCTTTTCAGAGTATCCCAAATTCTCTACTAGAAGATACCCATACTTTCTTCTAGACTACACTTCATATGAAATTGTTTGTTTATATGGAACCTTTTATTACAAGGTTCTTGTACCACATGCTATGGCTTAATAGACCATAAGGTTGATCCAAGCCTTTTACAACAAGATGGTCAATGTTTTCTTTTCCTTAGTATCTCTTTCTAGAACATAATAGTAGTACACATCCTCCTTATGTACAATTATGCATATAAGTATCATAGGATTATAAATATGTACTTAGGTTATAAATAATAATCTATGTAATCCTATTCTTTAATATCTTTGTTCCACTACAATTTCTTTGGGGAATTCAAGAATGGCGTGTGCATCTACTCTAGCTTCTGTATCTCGAGGTTCTATAATTATCGTCGGATTTATTAAAATTTGGACCTCTAATGACTAGGACAAACAATTCATTTATTCCCCATAATCATGTACAACTTCCATCTGAATATCAACACAATTTACATGATATTGCTTTTATAATAGTTACAAGAGTTTTTCTATACAAGCACAAGGTTCCTGGTCATAATGTTTTTTGTTTTTTTTGACAACTATCTTATTCTTATATATCCAACCTTAACTTTAGATATATATACCAACCTTCTTTTAAACAATGAAATAGCTTCCCACTTTCATGTGTGTGGGATTTCTAGGGATGTCTGTTAATAGAGATTTTGCCTCACCTTGTAAACTTGGTGCTTTGAAACATGAACCACGTGGTTACTCGCAATGGTGGTGGCCTTGATTGTAACCTTGGAGGCCAGAATTTATTGGGGTTAGCCGAAAATGACTTGTTCTATTCCATGTATGGTCACACAAATTCCATATCTTCCTCTAGATCTTGTTCTAGTACCTCTAGATTCTCTCTAAGGAAGTTCAACTCTCTTTCTACAAGGTGTTTATTTATTTACCCATACCTTATTCATTTTCTATTTCTATTTCTTAAACCCATATTGTAAGACCCTCTTATGCCAATGTATAAAATTTTACTACTTTATTCACCTTAACTAGAAAACCAAAATAACAAAAAAAAAAAGATTTTCTCCCTTTTATAGAAAATGAGTGCATGAAGTAACATTATTGAATTTATAAGAAGAGCTTCGGCGTAAATCCCATGAAAAAGACCTTTGTTGACACGTTTCGAACCAGCTAGTGTGGTTCATTGTCAGGACAAGTTGAAGATACAGATCCAGTTCAGCGTGTTAAATAGTCTAAGCAGAGGCTCAAACGGCTAAAAAGACTAACGACTGCTTTTCAACTCCAGGACCCGAGTCAAACTTCCTTTAACTAATTTAATATTAAATTACTATTATAATTATGGAGCTAAGTTAACCCGGTAAAAAATTAAACAAATCAATAGTTAGTTTATTAAAATTAATCCATTTATTTATTATTTATTATTTCATTTTTTCCATTTTTTTATTTATTAAAAAAAAAAAATGTTTGT